>JAFBJY010000369.1:0-113938 GCA_016801885.1 Toxotes chatareus | reverse complement strand
CCAAACACCCTGAACCAACAGGATGCAGCTTAAAACAGTCAGATACTAAAAAGTCAAACACAGCTCTCATTAACTTCAATCACTATAAACATCACAGACTTCATAAAGCAAAGAGTGAAGAAACATTTCTTTCTGTCTCTCAGTCTGACCTCAGAGTTCCAGTTCACAGTCTGACTCTGCAGAAAAACCACACAGCAGCTTCACCTGAACTTGCAGCTTGCTGTTGTATCTCAGGTCCAGGTGTCCAGATGGGGAGGGGTTGGACTCCCAGAGCTGAGGCCAGAGAAGCACAGCTGATCTCTCACAAACCGTGCAGTGGAACTCAATCTGAATAAAGAATAAATCATGGATAAAAATCATTTCTAATCCAATCAGATATGTCCCAATCAATGAGCTTTCACTAACATGAGTAGAGGGACTTTGTCCTCTCTTATTGTGGATCATCATAATGTCAGCCTTCTACACACACTGGTCCAAATGTCAGCACAACATTCATACAACCATTCATGTCACCACAGATTCATAACATGCTGCTGACTTCAGTCAAGTCTGGAATTAGAAGATAAAAGATCAAATCAGACATGTTAACTCCAAATCCTCTTCATCATTGAAGGATTTACATGACCTTCTTTTTTCCTTGAACCCCTGTGTAATTAAACAACATTAAAGGAGTCAAATCTACATTACTTTGACTTCAACCAGTCAATCAAATGTCACACATTGATTTAAAGAGAGTTTTGGTGACAGTCGGCCCTTCCTGTGGTCCACATTGACTCAGAAGGGTCTCCTCCTAACACAACTGCACTGTAACAAAGCAGCCTGACATGACTTCTGCTGAGTCTCAGCCAGTAACTGCCGAATGAAGCTTTCTGCAGTTCTAAACAGTTGGGATCAGTCTCCGTCGTCCCTCTGCTGATGTAAGCGTACCTCTTCAGATCCAACTCATCCAGAACCTCCTCTCTGACATCTGCAGAACGTAGGCCAGAGCTGAACAGTGGATCCTTTCAGGAGAGTCCCATTCCTGATCTGTTCTCTGACTTCAGGAACTCTTTGGATCTCCTGGATGTACTGAGCGGGTCGTGCTCATCTCCATCTGACAGGCGAAGATGTTGATGCTTCTGCTCAGGAGAGATATCATCTCTGTTCATCTTCTTCAGGTTGTTGATGGCTCTTTTGATGATTTCTGGTCTGTTCTGTTCCCCAATCCAGAAGGGGTTCTTCCTAAGAGTCTCTGGTTGAACTCAGAGACAGGCTGCGAAGGAAGCCAGAACAAATGTGGTCCAGGTGGGTCATTTTTATTTTTGAGGGATTTCTCCAGTTACATCCCTCAGAGAACATCGAGTGATGAGCTGCTGCTTTTGTTATTTCCAAAATGCTTAAAAGTTTTCCCATTAAAAGACTCTTGCTTTGAGTCCCAGTGTCGGTAGTCCTATTCCAGGAAAGTCCCTAGCTCACTAATCAGAATCAGAAAACTTTATTGCCAGGTATGTTACACATACAAGGAATTTGCCGTGGTGTTGGTGCAAGTTTGAACAAGAAAAGAAAGTTTTAATACTAAAATAAGAGAAGAGGAAAGTACTAAGAGGAAGAAAGTCTGTACAAATAATAATAATATAATGTGCAATGGTGCAAGGTGGATGTAGTGCAGAGGTAATAATGCCTTATAGGAGCGTTATTATAACGCATACAGTACAGAGCTGAATATGCTCAGCAGCACATCCACTGGAGAGGTGGACTCTGTAACATCAGTCAGGATCTCAGTGTTGTGGAAGTCCAGAGGAAGTCGGCTACTCATCCAGACTGCTTAAAGATGAAATGGTAGAACCTGGACCTCTTCAAACTCAGCAGCAGGTCCTGCTTCTTTGGTTTCAGGAAAGAAGTGATGAACAAGTTCCACCAAGCTTTGGAACTTTTTCTCTTTCAGCACATTCCTATATAAATAGAGTCCAGGGTGTGTTTTGATGCTGCTGGGCAGACTGGAGCACTGGGAACCTCTGAGCTCTCCCTGGTCCATTCTCAGGAGGAATCACAAGCTACTGAAGGCTCACATTATGTTTGCAGCATCTGTGAGTGTTTTATGCTTTGCACAATAAACAACAGCTGCTTTTCTATGTTCTGTGGTGACTGTCCTGATTAAAAGTAAACACTACTGTGCTGTGACATTCTCAATGAGAGGAAACAAGCAATCAGTGTTCTGTACCTGGCGACCCAGAGTCATCAAGCAACAAGCCCACCTTTAAAACACGAGCTTTTATGGACTCCAACACTGAGTTTTCCTGACAGAAGTCTCACCTCTGCTACAGGGGAATACCAACACAAACACTGGAACCGGATAGGTGCTGAGTTTACAGGGAGTTTTAGTTCTGGATCTGAATGACACATAAGAGAATATAAGAAGCGCTTTTCTTGAAAAGAGAAACATCAACTTTGGCCACTAAAGCCTGTGTTTCAGCTCTCCGATCACGCTCTATATACTGTGTCATTTAGAGGCTTCCCAGAGACAAACAACACAATCACTTCCATCTTTCATAGAAGACCAGCTATACAGGACAGCTGTCTGATAAGCATTTCCAAAACCCAGCTGCAGCTCACTTCTTTGCAGCAGAGGGAGGCTGTCCTTTGAAATCAATGAGGTCACGCTTGACCTGTCACCTTCATGGACACAAAGCTGGGCTCAGGTAATAGGGAAGTCTGGTCTCTGATGGATCCCAGGACACAGAGATTAGGGACCATCAGGGACATGGGGACAGGGACAACATATGTATTATTCATACAGTGTTGTCACAGTAAAGAAGAAACACGCTTTCAGTTGCAGCTCACTTCGCAGCAGAGGGAGGCTGTCCTTTGAAATTCAAGGGTGACCTTTTACCAGTCACTCTTCATGGACACAATAGCTGGGCTCAGGGTCCATGAGCTTTGGTCTGGATCTCATGGTCCCTACACAGACTTTTTAGGGAGGGGCTTCCTCTCTGTCCTCACACTGATTCATGATGCTGAATTCACATCCACATCAGCGCCTTTCACCCACACTTTCTACCTCCATCTGGACAGAAAACACAACCATCCATCTGCACATCAATCCGGGAAATCATCCTCTCTCCATCATTTAATCCAGTAGAAATATCAGCTGCTCCCTCCATCGATTGGCTCTCTTCTTTTTCCTTTCGCCATATCAGTGTCAGCTGAATGCAGTCAGACAGGCAGGTGTGGAGGCAGGAGAGCTACCATCAGCTGCTGTACTTCCACTGCCAGTTCACTAGATGGGGCTCGCTGAAGCTGCAGTGAAGTGCAGAGCAGCACACAAAGGATCCAGGGACGCACATTTCCATTCACTGACACACAGATGGACTGAGATCCACTGATTTTATCTGACAATCTGTTTGTCTGCAGTGTTTTGTAGAAATGACTGATGAAACAAGCTGCAGGTGATTATTCCACACAAACAACTGAGACTCAGTTCATTTCTCCTCACATATTCCAGGGGCCCTTTGAGTTGGGGCACCTGACACTTTCCTGCCTTTTCTAATAGTAAAGTCTGAACTATATGAAGCAGCAACAACAAACCAAAAACAAACTAAACAGCAGCAGAGATAGATAGACATCAATAAAAACAGCAAATATGTCCTGACAGACAAGTTTTTCTGTTTGTACTTTGACCAGCCACAGAGATATAATCACCGCATCAGAGCCACTGAGATGCTTTTATTGTGAGAGTATTTATGATTTGGGTCTTTTATCATCTAATTCATCAGGTAGAGTTTGTCCTGATAGACCAGGAGGCTCTGACTCTGTGGATGGAGCGTTAACTGTCTCTTTGAAAATCACATAAGAGCCTTCCGAAAACCCTGTCAGTCCCTCTGAGCTCAGTCCCAGAGTTCATCTAATGACAGAGAAAGTCAGAGCTGTTCTCCAGCCGCTGTCCGGCTGAGCTCAGACCTGCATTTAGTGCCTCAGGGACTGGTGGGAGAGCAGCGACTCAGGTCCGCCTTCCTCCACAGGCTGATTCCAGGCAGGAAAAGCTGCTCTCAGTCAGCAGTAAGTGGAGCCACAGATTAACGAAGGCCCTGTGTTCAGCTACTGACCATCAGCTCACTCTGCTTCTACTCTTGACTCAATCGGCTTTACCTCGCAAATATCCACACACATGGAAGATAGTGAATGAATGACAAACCACAAAACTGCTACAGTTCACGCGCCGCCATGTAGAAATAATGACCCTCTTCCTGCCTCATATCCCGACGTTTGACCGTGAAAACTCAGAATCCACTCAAATGAACAAAGCACATTCAACTAAAATTTTAAGAGGTCCAGTGAGAGAAAATTTCCTCAAGCGAAGGTCCAGAACATCATAATGCCAAATATACATATATATGTATATGTATATATGTGGGCATTTAAAAATTTAATTGAGAAAATAAATAAAATAATCAAATAAAGTGATTAATTATAGAAAAATAAAATACCAGCAGCTTGAGTTTCCCTTTTTCCTTTGTTAACTGTCTCAACAAATTTTTGCAATAAATTAATATAAACACATCTTAACAACTGAACAGTTTTACAGTTTCTCTTTCTTCCCCTCTTATATTTTATGCCCCCACTTTCTGTTGTTCAGTGAGAGAATCTGAGATCTGGGCTGGAATGGTGTCAGTGCCATCGTCTCTCCCTGTCTCCCGCTCACTCGTCTCTCTGTCTTCTCTTCCTGTCTCCAGCTCACTTGTCTATAAATGTCATCTCCCTGTATCATAAACTTCCCTTTCTACCTGTCACTCACCTCTCATCTCTGTATTCAGAGTCGCGCTTTCATTCTCAAATTTGATTGGCTGAGCAGCGTCACGTGGGATGGCTTAACTCACATGCAATTGTTCTGTAAGGTCCGCTAAAGAGATACCTAAAGACTAGAAAAGCTGGTGCTGGTTAAAATATTAGTGCCCTAAATGGGAGCTTCACCTTTTTGTCTCTGTGTCTTCTGTGAGCCAGTGGAGGAGTTTCTGTGGATGACACACACACAGCACAACACATCACATCACACATCATGGAGGACCTTCCTAACACTCACCTTCTTCAGAGCGCTGTCTCATGTCTCTTGTCTGCTGATGTCAAAGCAGATCAGGACTGCATCAGTGTCAGTGTAGGACAGAGGACACACGTTGTCATAGTTCCTTCAATTAAAGAAACATCTACAGGTCAGTTGATTTACTTTATAGAAACATTGTTCCTCAGTGTAATTGAGGCATCATTCAGAGAAGTGGCTCTAAAGTTGATTGTGAGAGGATTTTCCTCATTCATTAGCACTTCAGCAGACTCAAACATTACTGTGATGTATGTGACAACATGGGAACATCAGTCAGGGATAATTGAACTCCACTCCTGTGTCTACTGTGCAGCTTCACCACCTCTACTTTTGGCCTCTGCTCAGGCTGAGGAGCAGCTGTGTCTCAGTGCTCCTGAAGGTTTTTCACATTCTGCAGTGAACACACAGACTGTTAATGTATCTCATTTTCTTCTTTTACTTGAAAAGTCATTTTGGGAGGTGTAGGGGTGTAATGGGGTAACACAATGCTCCAATGCCCCACTTGGTGACAGGCTCTCTCAAAGTGACTTTGGATTCACAGATGAAATTCAGATGCTCCTCTGTGGTCCTGCTCAGAGTCTACAATGCAACACACCCACTGATTATTCATCCAATTCACCTAAACACACATTAAACACAAGTTTCTATCTTTGTTTTTTCTCAGATCTTTCAGATAAACTGTGGCAGCATTTTAGTTTGAACTGAATCAGCTCAGTTGTTCCAAGATTCAGAGAAAGACAAAACACTGATGTTCACAATGATGCTTTTAATGTGAAAGGACAGGATCATGATTAGAATCTTAAAAAGTAAAAGTCAGCAACATTTTTCGCCTGTAATAATCGTAGCTTCCATCTTTAAAGGACTGGAAGAGGAAGAAGTTTACAAAGAATCATTTAGGAGAGTTTAACAAATAAAATGAAAACCACACTTACACTTCCTCAGACCTGGACTCAAGCATCGGACTCCAGCAGGCTCCACCCTGAAAGGAGGAGGGGGTCAGACCGGCACGTTCTCTTTCAGCATGCAAACATGGACATTACATGGCTCTCATACACAGATGCTTTGATTATTCTGTTCATTCAGCAAAGAGACAAAGGACCTGGAGTCCTTATCTTGGAATTATACGGAGCAGGGAGGTGACATGGAGGAAAGTTTTCGGTAACACTTTAGAATAACGATCATTTATAAGACATTTATAATCTATTAGTAGATAGTTAACTAATCATGAATAAAGCACTTATATACATTTCACTGAGAACAATGAAACTATGTATCGACAAGAGATTGTAACATTAGTGGACTGGTGCAATGCGAATAACCTGGAACTGAATGTAAGCAAAACTAAGGAACGTGTGGTGGATTTCCGTAAGCAGAGGGAGGCTCATCAGCCACTATTAAGGAACAATACACAAGTGCAGCAGGTGGACAGCTATAGATTCTTTGGTTTTAATATCTCCGCAGACTTAAAATGGACAAACACCCATGCCACCCTAAAGAAAGCTCACCAAAGACTCTATTTTCTGAAACAACTAAAAAAGTGGGGGGTGTGGGGCCCAGGGATGTTGTGTTTTTATTGAGCAGCTGTGGAGAGCATTTTAACTTTTGGCATCACTGTCTGGTTTGGAAGTCTGACTGCAGAGGAGAAAAGGCAGCTGAACGGTGTAATGTGCACAGCAACCAGGATCATGGGACAAGAGGTGACATCATTGTCTGAAATCTATGAGACCAGATTAAAGAGAAAAGGACTCAAGATTTTAACAGACCCATCCCATCCAGCAAACTGCCTTTTTAACTCTCTGTACTCTGAGGAGCATTAGAACTAGAACAACCAGATTCCAGACCAGCACATATCCCAGTGCTGTCTGCCTTTTTAATACTTTAGAACTTGCACTATAGAAAACTTTGTTTTGTTTTTATTAGTTTTACATTTTATTTTATTTTATTATTTTGTTGTGAGCTAGTATTAGTATTTTAGTATTTCAGCTATATTATTTTATAATATTTTGAACTTGCACTTCTTTTATTAGGTTTTATGGATTGTTGTGGATTGGCACTATTTTTTTAGTATTTTAGTATTCTAGTTATTTTATTATATTTTGAACTTGCACTTCTTTTATTAGGTCTTATAGATATGTTCTTTTGTCATTACTTTTGCTGCTACTGTTAGTGGGTGTGTGTTTATTATTTATGATTTATGACTGTAAGAATGTTTTTGTAATTGCACTGATCTCACCAAACAAATCCCTAACGACTTAGTCGTTTGGCAGTATTGAATCTTGAATCTCTGCTGACTCTTCTTTTCCTCTGTATATCAGCAGAAATCTCCAGTTTCTTGGCGTGAGAAAGCAGTGCTGCGTGAGAGCTAACAGATCCTGAGTGAAAGCAAAGGAGTCACACGACTGGCACCCAAAGAGTTCGGAAAAAAAGTAAAAAGCAAAATACAAATGTGACAAAAGTAGTCTCCCTCAGTACACAACTGCGCCAGGATTTGACCACATTGAAGAAAAACACACGCCAAAAGACAAGAGAAAAGGTTACAAGTAAGAAAAGATGGGGCAGAGCTGCCGTAACCAGCAGCTGCTCGTGCAGCGCCATCTTGTAAGAGAAAAAAAGTCAACTTCAAAAAAAGACTAAAAAAAGTTGAGAATGAAAACCAGCAGCTGAAATTTGACTAAAACAAGAAACTGTGAAGTTTATTTGAAAAATGTTTAAAGAATTTTCCAACTTCATCTGTCATTTTACAGTGTATACCTGGTGTTCACCCTGTTTTTCATGTTTTACAGTGAATCCTCTAGCTGCTGATAATACTTGTGTACTTTTACTGCTGATGTTGTCAATGGTTGCTTTCATTTTCACACTGCACACAGTCCTTTCCCTTGTGATGTTTTCCACGTTGTCACCCTGGTTGTTGTGTTTTTAACAGTGCAGCCTAACTTCCACTTTACAATACATATGCTGCTTTTTATTTTTTACAAGTTCATTATACTGCTGTAATATTTTACAGTGCATCCCTGGTTGGAAGTTAGTCCAGAGCTCATCCATGACCATCATTTTTATTGGATATATCCTGTGTCACCTTTGTTGCCAGTTTACACAGTGCACAGCCTCCATTAAATTCTTTTACAGCATTTCCTGATAATGTTTAGCCAAGCCATTTAAATAACAAACACTTGATATAATGTATGTTTTGCACATTAGTAATAAGTAATTAGTAACAGTACTTATTTTAGTAATAAATTCATTTAAGCAACAAAAAAAAAAATCTGAGGAGCCATTTGGGAGCCGAAAGAGCTGCTCTTCTTAGTGAGCCGAGACATAAGAACCGGCTCTCTCAAAGACCCAAATTCCCATCACTGTACTCCACGGTTGCTGAAAGTTTACTTTCACTTTGACCGAAGTTTGTGGCGTAGATGATTTTCTCTGTCTGAAGGTAAATGTCCGCACTTTTAATGTTTTACTCGTCAACACTTCCTGTAGTTACATGAATTATCTGATGTATATGAAGTTTTTTGGATGTTGTTGTGTTTTTGTATTTTGTTTTTTAAACTGCATTGAGGTGTTTAGTTGAGTAGACTCTGAGCTGTCACTGTAAAGATAAGGCAGGAGGAGGTCCGTTATTTCACATGGCGGCGCGAAGAGACGCAGCGGTTTGTGTGTCTTCATTCATTCATTATCATGTTGTGTGGATATTTGCAGTAGAAGCAGTGGAGTAAGAGTAGAAGCAGAGTGAGCTGATGGTCAGTAGCTGTGGCTGTCTGTGGCTCCACTTACTGCTGACTGAAGGCAGCTTTTCCTGCCTGAATCAGCCTGTGGAGGAGGCGGACCTGAGCCGCTGCTCTCCCGCAGTCTGAGCCGCTAAATGCGGTCTGAGCTCGGCCGGACAGCGGCTGGAGAACAGCTCTGACTTTCTCTGTCATTAGATGAACTCTACGGGACTGAGCTCAGAGGGGCTGACAGGGTTTTTCAGGCTCTATGTGATTTTCAGAGACACAGTTAACACTCCATCCACAGTGTCAGAGGCCTCCTGGTCCTATCAGGACAAACTCTACCTGATGAATTAGATGATAAAGACCCAAATCCATAAATACTGTCACAATAAAGCATCTCAGCAGCTCTGATAGGTGATTATATCTCTGTGGCTGGTCACAGAACAAACAGAAAAACTGTCTGTCAGGACATATTTGCTGTTTTTATTGATGTCTATCTGTGTCTCTGCTGTTTGCTTTTGGTTTTGGTTTGTTGTTGCTGCTTCTTCATATAGTTCAGACTTTACTATTAGAAAAGTCAGGAAAGTGCTGGGGCCCCAACTAAAAGGGCCCCTGGAATAATATTGAGGAGAAATGAACTGACTCTCAGTTGTTTTGTGTGGAATAATCACCTGCACCAAGTCATTTTCTACAGGGGGCCTATAAATCTCTTCCTCTCCCTCCTTTTGGCTCCTCTGATCACAACTGTGTGCATTTGCTGCCCACACATAAAACTGTTGTAAAGAGGGGACATAACATGCTCATACGTGGTCTTTTGCAGGGATGTGATCATTCCCTGTAAGCGTGTTAAAATATTTCCCAACAACAAACCATAATTTAGCAAATCAGTCAAAGCAGGGTTATAAATCAGAGCTGGAAAACAAGATGGCAGCAAACAAACTTGGTTCAGCCTGGGCAAGCATGAAAACTACTGCAGGCCTTCAGAGCACGGAGCTCAGTACTTGTGTCTTTTTAGATGGTTGGAACTCGGACACAGAGCTGGCTTCAATTTGAATGAAAACTTTAGAGAAACTGGTCAGATCTGAGGTCCTGAAGCAAACTGAACATGCACTGGATCCTCTGCAGTTTGCATACAGGCCTCACAGAGGAGTGGAGGATGCTACAGTGACTCTGCTCAACATGCTTTTTAAACATCTGGATTTTAATGGGACACACACCAGGCTTTTATTTGTGGACTTGTCTTCTGCTTTTAATACAATCCAACCTCACATTTGAATTGAAAGGCTCCTACAACAGTTTGATTTAAATAATAATCTGGTGGGTTGGATTCTGGATGTTTTAACCAACAGGACACAGAGAGTGAGGGTCAACAGTAAGTTGTCTGACCAAAGGTGTTCTTCCACTGTTTCTCCTCAAGGGTGTGTGTTGTCACCACTATTGTTGATTTTATACACAAACATGTGTCAGAGCAAGCCCTGCGATTGACTGGCGACCAGTCCAGGGTGTACCCCGCCTCTAAGCCCATAAGCAGCTGGGATAGGCTCCAGTTCCCCGTGACCCTGATAGAGGATTAAGCGGTAGAAAATGAAATGAAATGAAATGTGTCAGAGCAGACATGACAGCAGAAGCATCCTAAAGTGCTGATGACTCAGTTATTGTTAGTCTCCTCCAGGACGGTGAGAGCAGCCATGGACCAGTCATTGATGATTTAGTTCAGTGGTGTGAGGAATCCTACCTGCAGCTAAATGCTACAACAACCAAAGATATGCTCATTGATTTTAGGAGGAAACTCCACAGGCACCAAGTCACTTTAATTAAAGGTCAGACCATTGAGTATGCGCAGTCTTACAAATATCTTGGGACTATCATTGACAGCAAATTGACTTTTGAAGAAAATTGTGAAGTGGTTTGTAAAAGGCTCAGCAACGTTTACACTGTTTAAGGAAACTTGTACATTTTCACATTGACTGAACCATAATGAGCATGTTCTCTCTCTTTTATAGAATCCATTTTATCATTTTCTTTAGTGTCATGGTTCAGTCAGACAACTTTAAAACAGAGGACCAAATAGTTAAGTGGTCTAGTCGTCTGCTTGGTGAGTCCCAGCCAAGCCCAGCGTCCCTGTACAGCAGACAGGTACAGAGGACACTACCTAAGATAAGATAAGATAAGATAAGATAAGATAAGATAAGATAAGATAAGAGAATCCTTTATTAGTCCCTCAGTGGGGAAATTGCATTTAGCAACAGCAGGGATAAAGTACAGTAAGTGAGAGTGGGATATAAGTAAGAGGCCAATATGGCCAGAACAAGATTTAAATAAGGTAGAATAACTAAGAAACAAGAAAATAGCTGCTGTAAAAAAAATAAAAAAAATATACCTACATAAATAAATAAATATGAGATGGAGATTGTTGAGTTGAGTGACTATAGTACACAAATATTGCACACTAATAACTGGGTTATTGCACATTGATGTATGGTAATCAGTATGTGTGTTAGCAATGTTCCTCCATTTTAAATGATGACTCCACCCTTTGCACTGCCACTTTCAGCTTCTTCCCCTCCAGGCGGAGGTTTATCGACCCAAGATGTAAAACGCAGTGATATAAAAACAGCTTTGTTCCTGCTGCTGTCACAGAGTTGAACAAGCTGCAGCGATACATTGCACATACTTACTTATTTATGGATTTTTTTTTCCTATTTATTTATTTATTATGTGGGTTTTAAATTTATTTTTATTAGGTTTTAACTTCTTCTTTTTTTCCCAACTTCTTATAAACTAAAGGTTTTTATTATTTTACCTTTTACCAGATTTATTCTTTTTTTTGAACCTTCTCTCTCTTTGACCCTGATTGGTGGAGCCCTGAGCACTTTTACTTTTATCATCATATTTATAGTCAGCTGTGTTGGTTTTGTGTATATGTGTTAAAAGGACGTCATCATCTGATCATCTGACTGCAAAATAAATCTACCTACAGGTACAAATAAAGTAACCTGAACCTGAACCTGAGGATGATTTCAGTTCATGTGCAGATGAATGATTTGTGTTTTCTCTTCAGATGAAGAAAATAAAGTGTGTGTGCATCATGAATCAGTGTGAGGACAGAGAGGAGGAGCCCCTCCCCTAAAAAAGTCTGTGTGGGGACCATGAGATCCAGACCAAAAGCTCAGAGGTGAGATGAGGATCTCTAACTGTCCATGACTCTTCTCCATGTCAGAGCTCAGCACTCACATCACTGCACCATCATTATTCACACTCAAAGCTCTGTGTGTGTTGTGTTGAAGGCCAGAGCAGCAGCACACACCAGACTCTGCTGGACCTGGACCTGAACATGGACCTGAGCCCAGCTGTGTGTCCATGAAGAGTGACAGGTCAAAGGGTCAACCCATGGATTTCAAAGGACAGCCTCCCTCTGCTGCAAAGAAGTAAGCTGCAGCTGAGTTTAAAATGTATCAGACAGCTGTCCTGTATAACTGGTCTTCTATGAAAGATGAAGTGATTGTGTTTTGTCTCCAGGCTTCATGAATGACACAGTATATGAACATGATCAGGCTGAAACACAGGCTTTAGTGGCAAAGTTGATGTTTCTCTTTTCAAGAAAAGCACTTCTTATGTTCTTATATGTGTCATTCAGATCAGAACTAAAACTCCCTGTAACTCAGCACCTATCCACTTCCAGTGTTTGTGTTAGTGTCCTGTAGCAGAGGTGAGACTTCTGTCAAACCCAGTGTGAGTCCTTAAAACTCATCATTTAAAAGATGGACTTGTTGTGATGACTCTAGGTCATGAGGTACAGAACTGATTGCTTGTTTCCTCTCATTGAGAATGTCACAGCACAGTAGTGTTTGCTTTAATCAGGACAGTCACCACAGAACATAAAAGCAGCTGTTGTTTGTGTATGAAGCATAAAATGCTCACAGATGCTGCAAACATAATGTGAGCTAATTCTTCATGATTCCTCCACAGAGTGGACCAGGAGAGCTCAGAGGTTCCCAGTGCTCAGTCTGCCCAGCAGCATCAAACACACCTGGACTCCATATTTATGGTCTGTACATGGACAACAACTACTTTGACATCTGTTGTGTTGACAATAATCTCCATGCTGCACTTTTTAGAGCAGTGGATTGTCAGTGTGTCCAACATGGACCTGATGTTTGGCTCCATGGTTTTACTTTGATTGTGTCATTCATATAGTTTTCTGTTCCAGCTGCTGGAGGAGAACATTGTCACTTTTGTGAAGAAGGAGTTGAAGAATATCCAGAAGGTTGTGAGTCCAGATTACCCAGAATGCTCAGAGAATCAGAGGGATGACAAGGAGGTGTTGGACGGTGAGGATGAAGAGCAGCGGAGGAGCAGCAGAGAGGCTTTTGTGAAGATCACAGTGAACTTCCTGAGGAGAATGAAGCAGGAGGAGCTGGCTGACTGTCTGCACAGCAGTAAGAGGATTTCTCTAAAGATTCAACATGATGGACAAATGGGACATTTGCTAACGTCTCAAGACATGGAGGAAATATGTTCATGTGTGTTCTTTAGGGGATGAACATGTCATGTTTTCTTTATGAATCAGTCATTGATGTTGTTTCTTGTTTGCTCATTCAGGACATGTTGCTGCAGTTTGTCAACGTAAACTTAAATCTGCTCTGAAGAAGAAGTTCCAGTGTGTGTTTGAGGGGATCTCTAAAGCAGGAAACCCAACCCTTCTGAATCAGATCTACACAGAGCTCTACATCACAGAGGGAGGGACTGGAGAGGTCAATGATGAACATGAGGTCAGACAGATTGAAACAGCATCCAGGAAACCAGCCAGACCAGAAACAAGCATCGGACAAGAAGACATCTTTAAAGCCTCACCTGGAAGAGATGGACCAATCAGAACAGTGATGACAAAGGGAGTGGCTGGCATTGGGAAAACAGTCTTAACACAGAAGTTGACTCTGGACTGGGCTGAAGACAAAGCCAACCAGGACATACACTTCATATTTCCATTCACATTCAGAGAGCTGAATGTGCTGAAAGAGAAAAAGTTCAGCTTGGTGGAACTTGTTCATCACTTCTTTACTGAAACCAAAGAAGCAGGACTCTGCAGGTTTGAAGAGGTCCAGGTTCTGTTCATCTTTGACGGTCTGGATGAGTGTCGACTTCCTCTGGACTTTCACAACACTGAGATCCTGACTGATGTTAGAGAGTCCACCTCAGTGGATGTGCTGCTGACAAACCTCATCAGGGGGGAAACTGCTTCCCTCTGCTCGCCTCTGGATAACCACACGACCTGCAGCAGCCAATCAGATCCCTCCTGAGTGTGTTGACATGGTGACAGAGGTCAGAGGGTTCACTGACCCACAGAAGGAGGAGTACTTCAGGAAGAGGTTCAGAGAGGAGGAGCAGGCCAGAAGGATCATCTCCCACCTCAAGACTTCACGAAGCCTCCACATCATGTGCCACATCCCGGTCTTCTGCTGGATCACTGCTACAGTTCTGGAGGATGTGTTGGAAACCAGAGAGGGAGGAGGGCTGCCCAAGACCCTGACTGAGATGTACATCCACTTCCTGGTGGTTCAGTCCAAACTGAAGAATGTTAAGTATGATGGAGGGGCTGAGACAGATCCACACTGGAGTCCAGAGACCAAGAAGATGATTGAGTCTCTGGGAAAACTGGCTTCTGAGCAGCTGCGGAAAGGAAACCTGATCTTCTATGAATCAGACCTGACAGAGTGTGGCATCGATATCCGAGCAGCCTCAGTGTACTCAGGAGTGTTCACACAGGTCTTTAAAGAGGAGAGAGGACTATACCAGGACAAGGTGTTCTGCTTCGTCCATCTGAGTCTTCAGGAGTTTCTGGCTGCTCTTCATGTCCATCTGACCTTCATCAACTCTGGAGTCAATCTGCTGTCAGAAGAACAATCAACCTCCAACTGGTCTAAACTGTTCAGAAACAAAGCTGATCCAACGCAGCTCTACCAGAGGGCTGTGGACAAGGCCTTACAGAGTTCAAATGGACACCTGGACTTGTTCCTCCGCTTCCTCCTGGGTCTTTCACTGCAGACCAATCAGACTCTCCCTACGAGGTCTGCTGACACAGACAGGAAGTGGCTCACAGACCAATCAGAAAACAGTCCAGTACATCAAGAAGAAGATTGAAGAGACTCCCTCTGCAGAGCAAAGCATCAACCTGTTCCACTGTCTGAATGAACTGAATGATTGTTCTCTAGTAGAGCAGATCCAACAGTTCCTGAGTTCAGGACGTCTCTCCACAGATAGACTGTCTCCTGCTCAATGGTCAGCTCTGGTCTTCATCTTACTGTCATCAGAAAAACATCTGGACGTGTTTGACCTGAAGAAATACTCTGCTTCAGAGGAGGCTCTTCTGAAGCTGCTGCCAGTTGTCAAAGCCTCTAACAAAGCTCTGTAAGTGTATAGATAGTTGGATTTATTCATCATTATATAACTCTCTGCTATTTTATTCAGCAGGAGGGAAATAAATTCCTCTCTTCTTTAATTCCTTATCATCATCTCTGAGCTCTGAGCTTCAGCACATTGAATCTGAATTAAAATAATGGATCCTACATTAAAGAGCCAAGTCTCAGCTTTAATTTGAGCAGGTTGACATCAGTATAGAAAGAACTGTGTGGGAGATTCAGCCCTTTTAGTGGCTCAGAAGTAAAGTGAAACAAACTCATCAGATTTAATATTTAGTGTAAGATCTACTCGATCTCAGTGCTACATTTGACACTATTGATCACAATATTCTATTACAAAGATTGGAACATGTCATTGGGATTAAAGGAAAAGGTTGGGTCGAGAGAGAGAGAGAAAGGATGGGAGGGGAGGAAAGAACATTGGACAATGCAGGTTTCATGAAGACAGCAAGATTAAAAGTTATGAGACGACAATAGGATGCTTAGTAATAGCACTAATAGCAATACAAGCAACAATAGAAGAACTACACTGCACAATTATTAGGCAGCTTCTTTTCCTCAGGCAAAATGGACCAAAAAGAGCTTTAACTGACTCTGAAAAGTCAAAAATTGTAAAAAGTCTTTCAGAGGGATGCAGAACTCTTGAAATTGCTAAGACTGTTGCAGATCCACATTTTACAGCTCAGAGGGCAAATGAACCTGCAGAGAGCAACAGCAGAAGAGAAGAGAGAGAGAAAGAAGAACAAAACTACAGGAAAGGGAATAAGTTGAGTTAGTAACATGTATTAATGGGATATGAATGAGTACAGATAGAGAGAGAGAGAGCTCGGTGCATGATGGGAAGTCTCCTGGCAGTCTAAGTCTATAGCAGCATAACTAGTAGATGGTGTGAGCTGCAGAGCAAACTGAGAGTTTTTTCCTTTGATTGTCCTTTCAACACAAATGTTATTTGATGTTTTCTTCATTGTTTCCTCTTCAGACTGAGCAGCTGTAACCTCTCAGAGAGAAGCTGTGAAGCTCTGTCCTCAGTTCTCAGCTCCCAGTCCTCTAGTCTGAGACACCTGGACCTGAGTAACAATGACCTGCAGGATTCATGGGTGAAGCTCCTGTCTGCTGGACTGAAGAGTCCACACTGTACCCTGGAGACTCTCAGGTCAGATCAAGTTCCAGTTTGTTTGAAATGACTGCAGATTTCTTTGAGTCCAGTAATGCTGACTTTAGAGAGGCCCATATCTAATGATTTTCACAGTTTATAAAACCTTTGGGTTTTTCAGCCTATTTTGTTTTTATCCAGCTTCACATATATTAATTCTGGCTGAGATACACAAGCTCATCTATGCTTTGTTATAAAGTTGTTTAAATGAGACCCACAACTCTTTACATGCTGCCTCTCCTTCACACATTCACACACACTGATGGCAGCCAGCTACCAGACAAGGTCCTGGTCTGTCCATCAGGGCTGGTTTGAAGTTGAGGTTTTGAGCCTATGGACACTTGATGTTGAGGAGGAGAGCTGTGATTAATGGACAAACCTCTCTACCTGCTGAGACACAGCTGCCCTGTACTTACAACTAATAAACAGTTTTATAAGAGGATTCAAACTAAATCAAATCAGGTACCAACATTAACACAGTTACAGTCAAGACCTGAAGTATTTGGGCAGTTATTGTTCTTCAGACTCTGAGCTTCATCACATTGAATCTGAATTAAAATAATGGATCCTACATTAAAGAACCAAGTCTCAGCTTTAATTTGAGCAGGCTGACATCAGTATAGAAAGAACTGTGTGGGAGATTCAGCCCTTTTAGTGGTTCAGAAGTAACTGGACAAATACACATGAAGTGAAACAGTGATCAGATTTAATATTTAATGTAGAATCCTTTGCAGTCATTGACTATAGTATCCATTATTATATTTTAAAGGGAATGTGCTGAGAGCCTGAAGAACAAAACATGTCTAACTGTCCAAATACTTATGACCTTGACTGTACATGTCTGTTTATTGGTGAACTCAATTTCCCGTTGTGGGATGAATAAAGTCTATCTTATCTTATCTTATCTTATCTTATCTTGTGTCATATTTAACTGTCATGTCTCCAACTTGTTGAGAATAAAACAGAAAGGATTTGAATCAGAGCCAATGAAAGATGATCATCAATGTAGAAACTGAGGGTTTTGTTCCTTTGATTGTCCTTTCAACACAAATGTTATTTGACTTTGTCTTCATTGTTTCCTCTTCAGACTGAGCAGCTGTAACCTCTCAGAGAGAAGCTGTGAAGCTCTGTCCTCAGTTCTCAGCACCCAGTCCTCTAGTCTGAGACACCTGGACCTGAGTAACAATGACCTGCAGGATTCAGGAGTGAGCCTTTTGTCTGCTGGACTGGAGAGTCCACACTGTACCCTGGAGACTCTCAGGTCAGGATCCATCAACCTGTTTAGCTGATGATTTTCCCATATCTGATTTACATCAGTGGATAAACAGCCAACTTGTGTAGGATTGTTGTAGAAGTAAATTTTACTAAAGTTCAGCCGAACTTTCTAGACTCAGACTTCATCATTTTCTCGTTTTTGCTTCAGTTGTTGATTTTATTTAATCCTACAGATGATGTTTAAAGAATTTGCCTTAAATACATTGAACCTGGACCAAAATGGACCAGAACCAAAAACAAAAATATGAACAAAAAGAACAACAAAACAGACCAGCAGCTGTTGACAGAGGGTTCCTGTGTGATGTTGTGTGTGTCTGCAGGCTGTCAGGATGTCTGATCACAGAGGAAGGCTGTGCTTCTCTGGCCTCAGCTCTGAGCTCCAAACCCTCCCATCTGAGAGAGCTGGACCTGAGCTACAATCATCCAGGAGACTCAGGAGTGAAGCTGCTGTCTGCTGGACTGAAGCATCCACACTGGACACAGGACACCCTCAGGTATGGAGAGGCCTGCTGCAGCCACAGACAGTGTGTGATAGAGGAGGAAGAGCTGGAAACATTTAGTGTGTCACAGCTGATGACAGATCTCTACAGAAGTGCTCTGAATTCAACAACAACACAAAGAGGGGTTTTCTCTAATTCTGACTTCAGTATCTCATCATGACTCACTGTGTCATATTTAAGAGAAAATATGTGACAATCATTAAATCAGGTGTGGCCAGCTGTTTTCTGTGACCTGAGCAGGACTTTCTCAGACTGGATTTCATGCTGCATCAGCACAAAGCCAGCGTGGAAACATTTGAGCTGCAGCTGGTTGAACTGCTCCTGAACCAACAGAACAACTTTGAGCACTCAGAGTGCTTTCACCACAACAACCCCAAGACTTTAGATACCTGTTCAGTGCTGACACACTAATAATAACATCCCAACAATAATAAGACCATCTACACTGCTCAGAGACATTCATCTGCCAGTGTCTCAGACCAAGGAGGAAATGAAATCAGGTCTCTGATCATGTCTCTGTCTTCTAAAATATCCATGATCAATAATCAGCTGAACCTCTCTGAGATCCTGATCTTGTCATTTTGAGACCTTTTGTTGTGTCTGACACCAAAAGTGATATTAAATGGAGAAGACAAATGATGAAATCTTTCCTCCAAGTCACCTCCCTGCTCCAGTATAATTCCAAGATAAGGACTCCAGGTCCTTTGTCTCTTTGCTGAATGAACAGAATAATCAAAGCATCTGTGTATGAGAGCCATGTAATGTCCATGTTTGCATGCTGAAAGAGAACATGCTGGTCTGACCCCCTCCTCCTTTCAGGGTGGAGCCTGGTGGAGTCCAATGGTTGAGACCAGGTCTGAGGAAGTGTAAGTGTGGTTTTCATTTGATTCCTGAAAACAAAGCAGCTCACATTCAACCATCTTCAAAGTGTCAATCAATGATCAGGTGATAGATCAATAACTGCAGCTGTGTTGTGTCTTCTTGTCTCCATCAGATTTCTGTGAACTCACCATCGACACAAACACAGTAAACAGAAAGATCAAACTGTCTGACAACAACAGGAAGGTGACACGTGTGAAGGAGGATCAGTCATATCATGATCATCCAGACAGATTTGACCAGTGTTCTCAGCTGCTGTGTAGTAATGGGCTGACTGGTCGCTGTTACTGGGAGATCGAGTGGAGAGGAATGGTTGATATATCAGTGAGTTACAGAGGAATCAGAAGGAAAGGAGGCAGAGAAAACTGTTTGTTTGGAGAGAATCAGTCCTGGAGTCTGAGCTGCTCTGATCTTGGTTACTCTATTTGGCACAATAACAGAAAGACGTCTGTCTCCTCTTCCTCTTTATCATCTTCCTCTGTCTCTCACAGAGTAGCAGTGTATGTGGACTGTCCTGCTGGCTCTCTGTCCTTCTACAGAGTCTCCTCTGACTCACTGATCCACCTCTACACCTTCAACACCACATTCACTGAACCTCTGTATCCTGGGTTTGGGTTTGAGCTCTGGTGGTTTGGTTCCTCAGTGTCTCTGTGTAGAGTGTAGCAGAGAGAGTCTCCTCCTGTTAGAGAAACTCTCTCACTGTTGAACAGATAGTTAAGTCTGTACATGTCTGTCTCTTTCACTCACACACACCTTTTCAGATTCATGTATTAAAGCAGTTTATTTGTTAAACTCTTCTAAATGATTCCTTGTAAACTTGGCACAGGGTTCACAGAGTTAGAAAGCTCCTGACTACCCTGAAGAGTTTGAGTCTCAATTCTATGAATTTTAAAAGTCAACTTTAAAAAAAACAAGCTTCATCTGTCATTTTTACAGTGTATACCTGGTGTTCACACTGTTTTTCATATTTTACAGTGAATCCTCTTGCTGCTCATACTTGTGTACGTTTGCTGCTGATGTTGTCATTTGTTGTTTTCATTTTCACACTGCATCACATATTTCTGACAGTCCTTTCCTTGTGATGTTTTCCACGGTGTCACCCTGGTTGTTGTGTTTTTAAATGTGCAGCCTAACTTCCACTTTACAATACTTTTGCTGCTTTTTATTTTTACAAGGTCTGTAGTGTCCGAATTTCAGTGTGTACTGTATGTGTAAATATGTTATGTCTTTAAGGCCACTATTTACAAGGCCACTTCTTTTAACAAAGGCTCTCTTTTAGAAAGCAGTCAACAGACACCTGGATTCCATTACAAGCAAAATATGGTTGGTATAAGTAAAGTTTTGTGGTTAATATGAGACAGGGGGACGCCATTCGAAATTAGGCCTGCTAAAAACCAGGAAAAAGATAAAGTTGACGCAGGTATTGACTCAAGTGAAATCACACCAACCAGACAACAGAAAAACAAGAAAGGGACATGCCCAGTTACGCCCAGACAGGTCCTTGAACCTAGGCACAGCCTACAATATAAAAAAAATTATGTACAGTTGGTAAAATTCAGCTGTTGTTCATGCAAGACAGCTCAGGTTTTTGAACTCTGTGTTGAGGAATAAAGCTCTCTGGACTCAACTTCTTTGGACTCCTGTATTTGTGCTTTTCCTCAGAAGAAGATTTGAACACTTGATGTTTGACAAGGACAAGGATGTTTGACAAGAACTGATCTGTACAACACGTGTGAGCAGGTCTGAAGGCACAAGTGTTCATAGCTGCTCCCAATGGCCTCACTCACAGGCACAGTGAAAAGCCTGCTGTCACAGAGAGGACACGTCACCATGGTTTAAATACGGAGAGGGCATTTTCACACAGTGTCTCCTGAAGACTTTCATAGAGCTACACTCAGCTGCTGAGCTGAACAGGGACACAAATATTTGTGGAACCAATGAAAACAGAGCAGATAGAGAAGTTCAAACCCTGGCTCCTTTCTCAGCTCCACACAGCCGACCAATCACTGAGCCCACTGGATGTCAACGTCCCACTGTGTCTTTGTCACAGGGACACAAACTGTGGGACACAGACCCCCCCTAAGCTGATAGCCACCAGGAAGGTGGGGCCAGGAATCCCAGAATGCAATGCTGGAACAGCAGATTCAAATGTGTGAGCAGAGAGTGTTGGATGAAGCTGAAGTTGATTTTTATATTTCTTCACATATAGAGCAAATATTCCACATTAAGACAGAAAGAAATGTTTCTTCACTCTTTGCTTTATGATCTGTGATGTTTATAGTGACTGAAGTTAATGAAAGCTGTGTTTGACTTTTAGTATCTGACTGTTTTTAAGCTGCATCCTGTTGGTTCAGGTGTTTGGAGTTTCCATTTTCCAAACTTGTACATTCTCAACCTTCTTCAGCTCTGAACAGATGATGAAACACTCAGCGCTTTCAAGCAGGAACTTTGTCTCTTAAATTCACATCTTTTATTCTTTATTCAGGTTGAGGGGCTGCAGGTTGTCAGAGATCAGCTGTGCTTCTCTGGCCTCGCTCTGAAGTCCTCCCATCTGAGACACCTGGACTTGAGTAACAGCAACCTGCAGGATTCAGGAGTGATGCTGCTGTGTGGTTTTCTGCAGAGTCCAGACTGTGGACTGGAGACTCTGAGGTCAGACTCCATTGTTTACTTGTGTGCTGAGATGTATATGATGTGAAAGTTGTGCTGACAGTAAAGTGCAGACATCACACTGATATTATACTGATCCACACTGAGGATCTTCATGGTAAAGTCTGTTTTCTTCTTCTGTGGTTTAGTCCACTGACTGTGGCAGAGCAATGTTGAGCTACAGATTTCAAAGCTTCATTTAACAAGAAAAAGCTTCACTCTTTAAATCACATCCAAGTTTTTTCCACACTCACATCAACAAATATATATTCAGTATTTTCTTCTTCCAACACGACTAGAAAGTGATGAGACTAAAGTCAAAGTGACTCAGATACAGCTCTGGAAAAATTGAGAGACCACTGCAAATTCTTCTGAAATCAGCACCTCTACAGGTATGACAGCCATTCCATTCCTGTGTATGTTGAATTCAAACACAAGCACACCTCAGTCTACTTAATGAGGTACTGATTAGGTGATCCATGAACCAAATCCTATTTAATGAGGAAAAGTCTAAAACCACTGCTGTGGTCATCACTATGCTCTTGCAATAGGACTGGATGGATGGCACAAACAGTGCTGGTAGTACCTCAAAAGTAATAGCAATCAAAAAAATAACTATTGACCATGCCAAAACAGTTGAAAAGAAAAGTTTTGTTTGAGGAAAAGAGAGAAAAGGAGGAAAATTCTGGCTTTACTGGCAGAGGGATACAGTGAGCGTCAGGTTGCTTCCATCCTTTCAATTTCTAAGATGGCTGTTCATAAGAACAAGGTGAAGCAGCAGACACTGGGGACAACAAAGCTACAGACTGGCAGAGGGCTAAACGACTCTCCACTGACCAGGATGACCGTCAACTCATTTGAATGTCCCTCAGCAACCGTGGGATGACATCAAGTAACCTACAAAAAGAATGGCAAATGGCAGCTGGGGTGAAGTGCACGGTGAGAACGGCTCGAAACAAGCTTCTAGGGGCAGGGCTCAAGTCGTGTAAAGCTAGAAATAAGCCCTTCATCAATGAGAAACAAAGAAGAAGAGCCAGGCTGAGGTTTGCAGAGAGATCATAAGGATTGGACCATAGAGGACTGGAGAAAGGTCATCTTCTCTGATGAGTCCAATTTTCAGCTTTGCCCAATACCTGGTCATCTAATGGTTAGACGGAGACCTGGAGAGGCCTACAAGCCACAGTGTCTCGCACCCACTGTGAAATTTGGTGGAGGATGGGTGATTGGTGATCGGGCAGATTTGTCTTTCTGAAGGGCGCATGAATCAAGCTACGTACTAAGGTTATCTTGGAAGAAAACTTGCTTCCTTCTGCTCTGACAATGTTCCCCAACTCTGAGGATTATTTTTTTCCAGCAGGGCAATGCTCCATGCCACACAGCTTGGTCAATCAAGGTGTGGATGAAGGACCGCCAAATCAAGACCCTGTCATGGCCAGCCCAATCTCATCAAACATACCTGAGCTGCTTGAATTTTTGCATCAGGAGTGGCATAAAGTCACACAACAGCAACGTGAAAGACTGGTGGAGAGCATGGCAAGATGCTTGAAAGATGTGATTGAAAATCGGGATTATTCCACCAAATATTGATTTCTGAACTCTTCCTAACTTAAAACATTAGTATTGTGTTGTTTAAAAATGAATATGAACTTGCTTTCTTTGCATTATGTGAGGTTTGAGAACACTGCATCTTTTTTTGTTATTTTGACCATTTGTCATTTTTGCAAATAAATGCTCTAAATGATAAAATTTTATTTGGAATTTGGGAGAAATGTTGTCAGTAGTTTATAGAATAAAACAAAAATGTTCTTTTTACTCAAACACGTACCTATAAATAGTAACAACGGAGAAACTGATCATTTTGCAGTGGTCTCTTCATTTTTTCCAGAGCTGTATTCAGAGCAAACTCAGCATGTTTGTTAAATGTCGTCACCGTTACATGAAGTGAAAATCTTTTCCAATTTGTCTCAATCATTTGTTGACTTTCCTCCAAACTTCAGCCTGACATGTTTGTTCTCTGTCAAAACTTTAGGATCTTTAGTAGAATCTGAAACAAATGTCAACAGCATGAGTTTGTATATATGGAGCCACTGGTGGAGCTGGAAGAGTTTAAGAGCTGAAGTCACTATGTCTTTATTGAAGCAGCAGCATGTTGTCATTAATATTAATGAGAGCTGTGTTTGACTTTTAGTATCTGACTGTTTTTAAGCTGCATCCTGTTGGTTCAGGTGTTTTAGAGTTTCCATTTTCCAAACTTGTACATTCTCAACCTTCTTCAGCTCTGAACAGATGATGAAACACTCAACGCTTTCAAGCTGGAACTTTGTCTCCTAAACTCACATCTTTTATTCTTTATTCAGGTTGAGTTCCTGCAGTTTGTCAAAGATCAGCTGTGCTTCTCTGGCCTCAGCTCTGAAGTCCAACCCCTCCCATCTGAAACACCTGGAGCTGTGGGGAAACAAGCTGCAGGATTCAGGAGTGAAGGATCTGTCTGATCTTGTGCAGAGTCCAGACTGTGGACTGCAGACTCTGAGGTCAGTAGAGGGTTGGAGTCAGTCCATGCTGCTTTCAGCTGTATTGTACTAAACACAGTTCGTATCAAAGCAAAGATCCAATGTCTCCTGTAAACCTCCAAACTTCTCAGTGGCTGCTTTCCTCATTGAAGCTGTGAGAGGAGAACGGGGACAGGCCTCAGGATGGGACAGAAAGACAGAGACGCAGAGGACAGTCAGCCAATCACAGCAGCCACAAGCTAATTGTGATCTGTTGTTGTTGTTGTTGTGTTCATGTCAACAGGAAACAAAGCTGGATCACAGCTGACAGCCTCACAGGATGTGTAGAGACAGTTATCCTCATTGGTCCAACTGTCCTACCATCACATCTGATCTGAAACTGTTTGTTGTCTCATTTCAACAGTAAAGAATTGATGAGTTTGATCTTTGTCACAGCTCTGAGATCAGTCTGACTGCAGCCTGCAAATCACTGGCTCTGATTTCAGAGAAGCATCATGACATTTTGGAAGCATGTGGTCTGATACAGAGCAGAACCTCTGCTGAAGTCCAGTGATCACATCTGTATATCTGTCCATCTGTCAGATACTTTCAGTGACAGCCTCCATGTTTATTTGTCAGCTGATATTTCAGAAGCAGATCAGATGTTCATCAACACACAGAGACTCTTTCTTTAAATGGAACATGAGTTGACATGTAACAGCAGTGAATCCATCACTAAACTGTTTGTGCAGTAATGAAGCTTCATGACTCAGCAGTTTATTTCCACTGTGGACTTGAGTGAAATGTTCAGAGTAAACAGACTTGATGCTAAAAGTCTCTGCAGGTGTGTGAGCTTCCAGCTCAGTGTCTTCACTCCAATACGTTAACATGAGAGCTGAGAGGAAGCTGCTACACTACACAGCTGCTCCACTTCTGCTCTGAACAGGACTGAAGTCCCTGCTGCTCTTTATACTGGATGTGCTGCATCAGTGACTGACAGCTGATGAAGTGAGTCTCTGTAAACACGGATTTATCACCTCTGTTGTCTGTCTTCTTCTCTCAACAGATGGAGGTAGTGATCTTTCTAAAGGAGAGAGTGAATTCAATTCAATTCAATTCAATTCAATTCAATTTTATTTATATAGCGCCTTCCACAATCAAAATTGTCTCAAAGCGCTTTACAGAGACCCAGAGCCTGACCCCAGAGCAAGCACTTAAGGCGACAGTGGCAAGGAAAACTCCCTTTTAACAGGAAGAAACCTTGAGCAGAACCTGGCTCAGATGGGGGACCCTCCTGCCGATGGCCGGGCTGGGTGAAAGGAGGAAAAGGAGGAAGATAGGACAGCTAGGAATGGAGGAGAGGGGGAGAAAGACATGCAGCATAATACAGACAATGTGGGTCAGTATTTACATTACAGTTAGTGAACAGTTATTGGATAATGTGTGCTCAGCAGATTAGAATTATGAAACAGAGCACGGAGGCAAAAAGCTGTCATGACTGGTAATTATTTACATTACAGTTTGCAAAGAATATTAATCAAATATTTATCTGTAGCAGAACGGAACATTAAACATGTTAGAAATAGATCATTGTAAACAATAAACAGCAGCAGGTGGGTGGAGCCAGGACCATAGGACAAGCAGCTCCGGAGCCAGAGGTACCTGCAGAAAGGTACAGAGAAAGAGAGACCAGAGAGAAACAAGCACAGGACTACGGGACAGAGAGGACACAGAGTTAATGACATGTAATAAAGGCTAATAAATTTGAGAGTGGGTCTGAGGAGAGAAAGAGAAAAGAAGAAGAAGTGCGCAGTAAATCATGGGATGTCCCCAGCAGCCTAGGCCTATAGCAGCATAACTAGGGGATGATTCAGTTGCCTGAGCCAGCCCTACTAAGGGCTATATCCTTAACTGTAACAGTGTCTATAGAGATAATTGTGACTAACTATAAGTTTAATAAATAACTAGGACTGTAACTACAACTAATTACAAGAAGGTTTTAAGCTTCGTTTTAAAATTAGAGAGGGTGTCTGCTTCCCGAACCCAAACTGACAGTTGGTTCCATAGGAGAGGGGCCTGATAGCTAAAGGCTCGGCCTCCCATTCTACTTTTAGAGATTTTGGGAACCATAAGCAAACCTGCATTCTGGGAACGAAGCAATCTGTTAGGATGATATGGTACTATCAGCTCTTTGAGATATGAAGGAGCCTGGCCATTGAGGGCCTTATATGTAAGGAGAAGGATTTTAAAATCAATTCTGGATTTTACAGGAAGCCAATGAAGAGAAGTTAGTACAGGAGTAATGTGATCTCTCTTGCTAATTCCAGTCAGTACTCTCGCTGCAGCATTTTGGATCAGCTGGATGCTTTTTAGAGAGTTAACTGGACATCCTGATAATAGGGAATTACAGTAGTCCAGCCTAGAAGTAACAAAAGCATGGACTAATTTTTCAGCATCACTCTGCGACAGAATGTTCCTAATCTTACTGATATTAAGCTTGAGGTGAAAGAAGGCGGTCCTAGAGACTTGTTTTATATGTGAGTTAAAGGACAGATCCTGATCAAAAATAACTCCAAGGTTCCTCACAGTTGAACTGGAGGCTAAATTAATGCCATCCAGAGTAACTATATGATTAGATAAACTGTTTCTGAGGTGTTTGGGACCAAACAAAATAACCTCAGTTTTGTCTGAATTCAGAAGAAGAAAGTTACAGGTCATCCAGGCCTTTATGTCTTTAAGACATGCCTGAAGTATGGTTAACTGATCTGTTTCGTCTGGTTTCATAGATAAATATAGCTGGGTATCATCCGCATAGCAATGGAAATTTATTCCATGCTTCCTGATAATATTGCCTAGGGAAGCATGTATAAGGTGAACAGTATCGGTCCAAGCACAGAACCCTGTGGAACTCCATGACTTACTCTGGTATATATGGAGGGATCATCATTAACATGAACAAACTGGTATCTATCTGATAGATATGATTTAAACCAGTCTAGTGCTCTTCCTTTAATCCCAATAACATGTTCCAATCTATCCAATAGGATATTATGATCAATGGTGTCAAATGCAGCACTAAGATCTAGCAGGACAAGTATAGAGACGAGTCCATTATCTGATGCTATAAGAAGGTCGTTGGTAACTTTCACCAGTGCTGTCTCTGTGCTATGATGAACTCTAAATCCTGACTGAAAAACTTCAAACAAACCGTTCCTATGTAGATGGTCACACAACTGAGTTGCAACAGCCTTTTCAAGAATTTTAGAATTAAAGGGAGATTGGATATAGCCTATAGTTTGCCAAAATGTCAGAGTCCAGAGAAGGCTTTTTAAGTAAAGGTTTGATAACTGCAACCTTAAAAGCCTGTGGAACATATCCTGTAACCAACGAGAGATTTATCTGATCTAATATGTGAGTGCCAATCAAAGGCAACACATCTTTAAGAAGTCTGGTCGGGATAGGATCCAAAAGACATGTTGATGATTTAGATTTAGAAACTATTGAAGTCAATTCAGCTAGATCTATGGGAGAGAAACAGTCTAACGACAAATCAGGACTGGCAGACATTTCTAAAGATGCTGTTCTAGACATACCTACATCATTAACAGTTGTAGGCAGGATGAGATGGATTCTGTCTCTAATGTCTACTATTTTGTTGCTAAAGAAGCTCATAAAGTCATTACTAGTGAGAGCTAGAGGGATGGATGGTACAACAGAGCTATGGCTCTTTGTCAGCCTGGCTACAGTGCTGAAAAGAAACCTAGGGTTGTTCTTGTTTTCCTCTATTAATGATGAGTAATAGGCAGTTCTTGCCTTACGAAGGGCTTTTTTATACGTTATAAAGCTGTCTTTCCAGGCTAGGCGGAATTCCTCTAAATTAGTGGATAACCATTTCCTTTCCAGCTTTCGTGATATCTGTTTTAAAGTACGTATTTGTGAATTGTACCATGGAGTTAACTTTCTCTGATTACTGACCTTCTTTTTCAAAGGGGCAACAGAGTCAAGGGTTGAACGCAATGAAGCAGCAGTATTATCAACTAGATAGTCTATATCTGCTGGAGTAACGTTTAGGCCATTGCCCTCTGTAAAACTGGCACATGGCAGGGGAGATAATAAAGATGGAATAGCTTCCTTATATTTGATAACAGCATTATCAGACAGAAATCTACAGTAGTTAATTTTTTTCTCAGATGCTGTGCAGTTCATTATTGTAAATTCAAATGTTACTAAAGAATTATCAGATAAAACAGGGTTAAGAGGGAATACTGTCAAATATTCAGCTTCTATGCCATAGGTTAGTACAAGATCAAGGGTGTGATTAAAACAGTGAGTTGGTTTGTTAACATTTTGTAAAAAGCCAATTGAGTCTAATACTGAATAGAAAGCAGTCTTAAGGCTGTCATTGTGGGTATCGACATGAATATTAAAGTCGCCCACTATAATTACTCTATCCGCACTAAGCACTAAATCAGATAAAAATTCAGTGAATTCAGACAAAAACTCTGAGTAAGCAGCAGGTGGACGATACACCACAGCAAATAGTACTGGTTTTTCTGTCTTCCAATTTGGATGTGAGAGGCTGAGGATAAGGCTTTCAAATGTACTATATTTCGGCTTAGGTCTAGGATTAATTAATAAACTTGAGTGGTAGATTGCTGCCACTCCTCCTCCTCGACCTGTGCCTCGAGGAATGTGATAATTAATATGACTAGCAGGGGTTGACTCATTTAGACTGACATACTCTTCCTCCTGCAGCCAGGTCTCAGTCAGACAGAATAAATCAATCTGCTGATCCATTATCAAATCATTCACTAACAGAGATTTAGACAAGAGAGATCTAATGTTTAATAGCCCACATCTGATTGTGGTGTTTTTAGGTTCAGATGCTTTTGTAGTATAAATTTTTTGAGGTTTTCATGAGTAACACCTCTTGCATTTTTTAATTTATGCACTTTTTGTTGACGGGGAGCAGACACAGTCTCTATAGGGTAAAGGGAATCGTTAGAATGGTAGGAATAATAAGAATCATGAGAATCATGGGTGGGTGACAGCTCTAGAGAAACTGCAGAGAAGCATGTAGGACTGCAACTCTGCATCCTGGTCTCAACTCTGGGTTGTCATGACTTTGGTTTTCTAATGAAATCTGTCATATTTCTAGATATGAGAGCTGCACCATCCAAAGTTGGATGGATGCCGTCTCTCCTAATCAGACCAGGTTTTCCCAAAAAGTTTTCCAGTTATCAATGAAGGCCACGCGTCGTTTGCTGGACACCACCTAGACAGCCAGCGACGGAATGAAGACATGCGGACTAAACATGTCATCACTGGTCAAATCGGGCAGGGGTCCAGAGAACACTACAGAGTCCGACATTGTTTTGGCAAAGTTACACACCGACTCCACATTAATTTTAGTGACCTCCGATTGGCGTAATCGGGTGTCATTACCGCCGACGTGAATAACGATCTTACCAAATCTACGTTTATCCTTAGCCAGCAGTTTTAAATACGATTCAACGTCGCCGCTCTGGCCCCAGGGATGCATTTAACTATGGTCGCTGGAGTCTCTAACTTCACATTTCGCAAAATGGAGCTGCCAATAACCAGAGTTTTTTCCTCAGCGGGTGTGTCGCTGATTGGGGAAAATCTGTTTGAAACATGAAGCGGTTGATGGTGAACCACGGGCCGTTGTTTCATGCTATGTTTCCTTCGGACTGCCACCCAGCCGCCCTGGCTTCCCGGCTGCTCGGGAGCTGCCGGGAACGGCTGACAGGAGCTAACGTGGGGCGGCTAGCTGTAGCTAATTTAGCTAATTTAGGCTGGTCCGCATCAGCTACAGGGGACTGACTAGCTAAGCGCTGCTGCTTGGGGCGATTATCTATGGTGCGGAGCCGAGCCTCTACTTCCTAAGTCTCGCCTCCAATGCTACAAAATGCTACATTTATTACACATACCATTATCGCTAAAGGAGGCAGAGGAGTAACTAAACATCTCACACACCGTGCAAGAGAGAGGAGAGACAGCAGGAGAGATAGCAGGAGAGAGAGAAGCCATTGCTAACAGCTAAGCTAGCGGACCAGAGATAGAGTGATTAGAGTGTAGTGTTAGATTCCGAGGGACACGTGCACCACAGATGTTTAACTAAAGCAATATACGTGTACAGGAATTCAGAGATTGACCACAGAACACGGCAAAGTAAGGGTTGATTAATAAGCTAGGATAACACTCGTAACACCACAGTGCAGAAGCAGCAAACAGGAAGTGACACAATACGTTACCACCACGTCAGGCAGTGAAGAGGACGGTGTGTGTGTTGAGAGAGGACGAGCTGTGTCCTGATGATCCAGAGAGGTTGAAGCAGCAGCAGCTTGTGTGTAGAGAGGCTCTGATTGGTCCATGTTACTGGGAGGTAGAGTGGAGAGGAGAGCTTCATCCAGCAGTGACTGACAGAGGAACCAGAAGAAGTGGAGAAGACTCTCAGTGCTGCAGTCTGAACTGCTCTGAGAACAGCTCCACTGTCAAGTCCACCATCATCCCTGTGTGTTCCTCTGGATCTGAAAGAGAATCATCAGTGTATCTGGACTGCTCTGCTGCTGCTCTGTCCTTCTACACAGTCTCTGCAGACACACTGAGACTCCTCCACCTGGACTTTTTTTATTCATTCACAGAAGCTGAACCCAAAGTGATAAATCAGATTAATCAGCTCCATCATGTGGTGTGATGGAGAATTGCAGCTAATTTCCACATTATTTTTTTCTGTCTTGCAGATCTTGGAGGTTCATAGTTATGCAGTAAGTTTAGGCATCATTATGTGTCTGCTGTACAAAGTACACAAGACATATATTATTATTCACCATACTTCTTATTCTTTAGTCCTGATGAACGTTCTAATTAAATACGTTTCAGTCTCTTTACCTTGCTCTGACTGACAGGCATTATGTTGGACCTGTGTCACCTGTGTGATGAACAAATGTCATGTAAACTGTCTTTTACATTACTGTTAGCAGCTGATGTTACTTAAGTGAAAGTCTGTAGCATTGTCAGCAAAATGTTCTTTAACTATCAAAGTAAAAGTAGGTAATGTGAAGGCAGCATTTAAATATTTTATTCAGCTGCATAGAACTATTTTTACTCATTTTATAAACTGCAAGGTGTTTTGTATAAATGTTAATACTTCGTTTGTATATATCTTAATTTACTTGTAAAATACATATCAAAAGTCCTTGCGACTCAAATGTCTTCACAACAACAGTTAGCTGTTGAAAATGTCTTCATTTATTTATGGATTTTATTCTGAACACTGAGACATTATGTTGTTGAAACTAACAGAGAGAAGTCACATCCGTCCCAGAATGATTTTAGATCCCAGAGCTTCCACTTTGACTTCTTAGTATCATGTTGCTGAACGCGACAGACATCACTCACCTGTACTGATATGATATGATATGATATGCATCAGTGTTGGAAAGAAAGAGCTACAGGTTAATGTGATAGAAACACATGTTTTCTGTATGGTCCAGTCATTATTTGCATCTGTCACTGTAGCTTTTTTACACCGATGGTGATAACTGACTTTTGTATGAATAAATCTGAAATAATGAGCTTACAGTGGGTATGGAAAGTATTCAGACCCCTTAGATTTTTCACTCTTTGTTGCCATTAGCTCAAAAGCGTGCTTCTGCTAAATACTGAGCAAAGGGTCTGAATACTTATGGCCGTGTGATATTTCAGTTTTTCTTTTTAATAAATCTGCAAAAATTTCCACAATTTTGTGTTTCTCTGTCAACATGGGGGCCTGTGTGTACATTAATGAGGGAAAAAATGATGACCATGCTAATGATTTTAGCAAATGGGAACACTTTCCGTACCCACTGTATGTTTTTATTGTCCTTGTTTCAGATCAGTGAGGCACTAAAGACTGACTTCCAGGTGTTGGCTTTTAACTCTGAGGATGCAAAAATGAAGGTTTCCAAGAAAAGATGAGAGAGAACGACTGAAACAGGAAAACAGAGTGGGTATTAACTGCAAGTCTCTGAAACTAATAGAACTATTTTCAATCATTTGAACCCACTGAGATTTAAAATCCTTCTTTTTTTTTTTTTTTTAGCAAGCAGAGCAATAAAGTGAACAATACAGGAAGTTACAGATGGACTGGTTGTTTATAACAAAAATAAACATACAATGTATATATGGGATATTGAATAGATTTAGGAGATCAGCTTGTGTAAAAAAAAAAAATAAAAAAGTGAAATGTTGACTACACTTGATCAAACTATTGTATAAACTACTAGTAAACAAGTCAAATGAGAGACAGCAACAACAGGAAAAATACACATACAGGTAGACACCTGTGCAACAGCTTCAAAAAATGATGGTACTCATTCACATTTAATGGGATGAAAGTGTTGTGGCGAAGTGGGAAGCAACTGTGTTAACCACGAAGGACCCAAATGCAGGACTCTGAGACAATGAAGTGCAGAGTTCACTTTTATTGAGAAAATGGCGTGGTGGGGAAGTGAGGCTGCTCTCTGCTGAGGCAAGGCAAAGTCCGTTGCAGGTAGAAGGTAATGGGTGGAATGGTTGATGGAGCGGGGGGAGCAGGTGTCCGGGAATGATTATCCTGGCAGTGGAGAATGGACAGGTGATCCTACAGGAACAGAGGGAGGACAAGATGAGTACAAGAATTACGACGGGAATGCAAAACACAGGTAAGTAACTTAGTAACTGTTTCAGAGCCAACGTGTCTACTGGAGACGTGGTCAGACGAAACTGGCGGCGACAGGACTGAGGAGCCAGCTTAAATCATGAGTGGAAGATAGAAGGCTGATGATGGACTCAGAACAGCTGTGTCAATTACTGGTTGAGAACGTGACGTCCCCACGCTCAATCCTGGCAAGAGAGCCACACACACACACACCACCACCGACCAAACAGACAAACGAGGACAAACAATACACACAAGGCAGAGGACATACAGGATACAAAAGTAAGGGGAGGGAAACCTGAACTAGTCCTGAACAGAAAGGTGACAAATAAAAATTCAGACTGTGCTGTGTTAAAAATGAACCTTGTGTCCATATAGTACAAGAAAAAGAGACAAACTGGAAACTTTCAAGGCTGAACTGCCAACCAGGCCAAGCAGGCTGCCCTATAGGTCCTCAGACCCTGAAACCCCTTGTTTTGAAATGTGTGTCTCAGTTTTATAAATATCAAATGAAATGATGAGAGAGAGCCTCTCTATCATCTCTCTCTTTTTGTAATGATCTTAAACTAACACACATCAAACCTGGGGCTTTGTAGTTTTCCATCATAAGATCACTAGTAGGTGTAGGACATATAGAGTGAGGTAAAGAGGACTCAGGTGGGGCCACACATCATTTTTGCCCCCACTGCCCAGAGTGACTTTATCCAGCCATGATCGCCCTTGATCTCCTTTGCAGGATAAACTTAACAGGAACATCACAGCCTCAGGTATTTAGTTTTTTAGTCAGGGTTACAGTCACTGTGCATGGTAAAGCCTTTAATGTGCCTCTGCATGAGCTGCTATGGTTGCTGTAAATTCACACAGAGTAATGTAACAAAAGTATCCTCCACAATCTGTTGTGTTACAGAAGCTCAGCATCATTTTATTGAACAGTCAAATCCATTGTTTTCTTTATACAAAGCTCCACACCACTTTTTTCTTTCCTTCATGTTTTAGTGCAAATCAATAGCGTTAGATGCAAAGCAAAAAATCATTCAACCCCAATCAAAGCATAATATTCATTTCTTTTATTGTATTAAATGTAACTTTCAGACAGAAGTAACCCTGCCCAGCTGTCAACCTGCTTTTAAAGCAAACACATTCAGTGTTAGCTTGTTTAAGCTTCTTAGGGAAAAATCAAATCTTGCATATTGCACAGGTTTGCATTCATCCTCCACCTTCAGTAAATTGTTGCTTTTAAAGATACAGTAGTTTCCACTTTGAGCGGACATTTTCTGTAGATGAACCCACATTCATTATTTTATTATGGCCAGTGTATAAGTGATGACTTTTTATGTTCTTGTTGTTTCTGTACTGTCAAGTTTTAATGTGATATTACAGCAATGAATAAAGAAATAAGCAGATAAATTAGGAAAGGAAAGAGAAAAAAAAGGGACATTTCCACACAGAGTAGAAAACTGTTTTTCTAATGAAGGAAACATCAGTGAGCTCAGCAGGTTGAAGGGAGCAACACATTTATTGAGTGTTGAGTCAAATATAGTTGTGTTGAGTTAAGCAGAGATCCATCCTAAACTCTGTGTTAATGCTTCCAGATGTATGATCTGCCTTCTCACCTCCGTGACCACAGCTACTGGAGGAGAGAGTCCACCAGGAGCCAGATGAGCACCGGCACCAACAGGGTGAGACTCCTTTCTTTTACTGTCTGGGTAAAAATGTGGATCCTGTTAGATTTGTTATGAGCTTGTGCTGATTTGAAATAATCAGATTTTGAAGATTATCTTTAGTTTGATTTAGTGCTTTAATACCTAATGTTTTTAAATGAGCGTAATTGTCATTAACCTCAGTGATTCCATTGGTTACATGTTATAAAATGTTCATGTAAGATTGAAGGGAAACCAACACTCACGAGCACATGTGGCATAAAACTGTAAATAGTTTTATGATTAGTTGAAAAATACAAAATAATTATTAATCATCAACCCATCAAGTTCTACACTAATACAATCACACAGTTATGACCTTCAAGAAAAGACAAAGACATTGTGTAGACAATGGACTTTTTTTGCTGGTGTACATTATTTTCCTTTTGATTTTAAATTTGTTTCTAGTTTGATTTTAATTCTGAACAAATGGTCACTACTGAAGGTGAACTGTGAGGGATTCATGGAAAAAATAGATTTTTCCTTTATTACTATACATGAAAGAGTTTATTTGCATTTAGTTTGAAGGGAGTCAGTGGAGATATTAGATAGTAAAACGTTACAGACTGGCGATGCCTCCCACCTCCAGGATTGACATCCTGTCAGTTTAACTTGGTCCTGTCTAGTGTTGCCATGGCTGCCAGTCACATCATATCCCCAAGTTGCTGAGATGTGGTTTTGCCTGTAAAGTCCTGATGTGGGCCTCTGTCCCTCTGCTGGGAGCAGCAGATACACCTGTCTTCAGTTTCTCTGGTTGTCCTGCAGACAGCCGTCTGAGAGTGTTTGGTTGGGCCTCAGTCGGTGCTTTATGCTAAGTGAACAGTAAGTTTGATGTGTGGCTGCTGTTCCAGTGGGAGTGGTTATATGTTGATGAGAGCTGTGGATGGTGGAAGTGTGGAGTGGAGGTGTGTGTTGGAGTGTTACGTGTGTGATTTCCTTGGCTGTTGCTGTGAATGGGGGCTTTGTGGAGTGGGCTGTAGCAGCTCATTGTTTGGCCGAGGTGGTAAACTGCACTCAGTCTTATCTGGTGATCAAGCGAGTCAGTGTTTGTTGTCCTGAGAAGCATCCACACTTGTTAAATACGTGGCGTTTGCTGCGTGTAACAGCACCTCTGCTCTGTTTCCTCAGAGCTTCGTGTTGAATCCACTGATGTTACAGCAGCAGTCTGAGAGGACTTCATGTGAACCAGTTTGACCTGGTCCTTGACTTTCTCGCTGTGTCCATCTCTGTAACAGGCTGCTGTATGCAGGAGGAGACCAAGGGAGCAGGAGACCAGCTCCAGGGCCCTCGGCGAGAAGACGCTGTGAGACCTCTGCTCCACAGGCCATACCGGCCAGTGTCCAGCAGGAGGTCAGTGCTCTAAATGTAAAGACAAGTGTTGGTTTTCACCTGCCTCCTGTCTTTGTGTTGGTCAGAAGCATTTTATCCTGGCTCAGTGGTCACCACACACTGTCCCACTCTGCTGCAGCAGTCTAAAGGGTGTAGCTGATCCAGTCTGACCTTCCTTCTCCTCCACTCTCTGTCTCTGTAAAATGATCCAGCCCAGAGTCCTCCCACAGCCTGTGGCCCACATTCAGCAGGATGACGTCATGCACTTGTCCCTCTGGCCCGTCCCCCAGCCTGGTGCTCACCGTCCCTCTGCTTTTGATGTACTGGAGTTTTTCATGTCCTGGATATCTCTCCATACAACCCAGAGATGTGAGCCTCCAGCAAGAAACAGTCCAGAGAGTACCACACACACACACACACACACACACATAGTTTTTACTCTCTTCAGTATTTAGATAAGTTGTAACTCTTTTAGTATTTAAAAGTAATGGTAGTTTTTTCCCCAACTCCTTTCAAAGTTTTATTTTCTTCTACACTTTCCTAAAAAAAAGCATGCTAGTAAATGGTTGTAGTAAGTTTCAACTCTTTTTTCGTATATAGATAAGTTTCTGTTCTCTTTAGTGTGTAAGATAAGTATAACTGTTTGTAGTATTTAGATAAGTTTGAACTCTCAGTAGTATTTAATAGCACTTTTTTAAAAGAGAAAAGTATTGGTAAGTCTTTTTTCCAACTCCTTCCTTCAAACTTTCATTTTTTTCTACAGTCAAAAAAACCTCAGATGATTTTTTTTTCTGACCTAATTTTTAGTTTATCTAAAGAATTTTTTCTTTGATAAATTTTCAATTTTCCTTTAAGTTAATGTTTAAAATTATAACGTACATTTATTAACTGATGAATAAGTCCAAACATGCATTAGACATGCATTGTCTAACAACATGCATTGTGTAACGTGAGAGCATGTCACACTGTCTCCAGCCACTAGAGGTCAGGAGTGCACAGTTTTAAAGGGCTCTGATTATGTCAGTTTCTGAGTCTCACAGTCTGAATTAATGTGATTTACAACCCAAACTTTCACATCACCTGAGCTCTGGAGCCTGAAACCAGTGGAACACAAGTTTAGATGGAACATTGTCAGAGGGTTTTGGTTAGGGTGGGGTAGACCCTCCTAAAGACCTGTTATATTATAAAGTGTTCAGCAGACGTGAACATGTTACAATACAACTCAATTCATTCATTTATCAGTAGGAGTAGTAGTAGCTTTATTTGTAGCAGCTTTAATAATACATTGGTAGTTGTGTAAGAAACAGCAGTGCTAAATATTAAAACATATTAATAAATAAATCATCTATTAAATATCTTAAAAACCTGCAACAGTTATAAAGAGTTTGGATTTTTAACAGTAGCAGCTGCTGTGTCAGATGTGATAAAGTTAACACCTCATAGATGGAGTAGTTGTACTTTATGTGTTTTTTAAGTTAATTTCATTTGACTAAATCCTTTTATGAGCCAAAATAATGAAGGCTCATTTCTAAAATGTATTTTTGGCTTCTTTTTCTACATTGAGTCCATATTTTTATCTGTTTCTGTAGTGAACTTGTCATAATGACTGTGTAGAAGAAGCAAAGAGCTGTAAGAGGCTCTGTAGACATTGTTCCATTGAAATCCTTTTTTTGCTGTAGTGCACACATCACTGACTTCAGAAGATGTGAAAAGTATTGTCTAAACATACAGTCTCATAATGTTTGTAAGTTGGTTCTGTCTAAATATATTGAATTATGAAGAGTTGGATAGAAACATTGCAGAATGGACAGTAGGAGACATGTATTTGGATGGAACACTGTCACAGGTTTAGGGTTAAAGCTTTTTCCTTCTGTTACACAGTTCAACACAGACACACTCATTAAAACATATAAGCATAAATACACATTTGTAGCTCATGTGGTAACAGAAGCGTTGTTACTGTACTTTGCTTGGTTTTATTACTGGGCTAACCCACTCTGCCTTCTATCTTGTCTTACATAGTGTATTTAGAATTTTCCATGTCCAAATATTAAGCTGCAAAATTAAATCATGTTCAGTTGTTTTCAGATTCAGATTCAGAGAACTTTATTTGTCCCCGGGGGCAATTTAAGGCACATTGAGCAGCATGAGGTGAAAAAGACATTTCAAACAAGACACAACAAGAAACATACAATATATATACATATATTTACAATACCAGGGTGAATAAAGTGCAGACAGTGTCAAAGTAAAGTTTGACAACAGAAACATAAAAATGTATAAGTGGTAACAGTTGGTCTAATGATTGTAGTGATATTTCAGTATTTCAGCAGCTTTAGCAGCAGAAGAAGCAGCAGGATTAGTTCTAATGGCTTCATAACAGAGGTAAAGAGCTTCAGCAGAGTCTAGTGGAAATATTCACTTCTGTTTTTTCATCATCCATCACTGTGCTCACTTTTTTCTCTGAAATTTCCACAGACAGTTGAACCTGTTCAGCTTGTTGGTGTCTTATCTTCACCTAAACAGGAAGACTCAACTATTCTGAGCATCTAAACCTTGTAGACGGTCGGTCAGATTATCTATCACACACTCAGAGGAAAGATCCAGTGAAGCTGTTTTTCCCTTGTCTCTCTTCTCAGATACACCATTACACACCAGCCTGATTCAGCAACACATCATATGGCTTGACCGGTGCACGCTGGTTTTCCACTCTGGACCTAGCCAGCGGGTACAACCAGGTTCCAGTGGCAGAGGCAGACTGGCCTTAAACGGTGTTCTGCAACCCCTTTGGCCTCTTCGAATGGAACCGCATGCCCTTTGGGCTCTGCAATGCTCCTAGCACCTTCCAGAGACTGATGCAACGGATTTTTGGCAACCAACAATGCCAGTCCCTGCTCCTCTATCTGGATGACATTGTGGTTTTCTCCTCCACAGTCAAGCAGCATCTAGAGAGGTTGGAGGTGGTGCTGGGACGGCTGCAACAGGAAGGTCTCAAAGCAAAACTTGCCAAGTGTGCCTTCTTCCTGCGGGAAGTGTGCTATTTGGGACACAACATGCCCAAAATAGCACACTTCCTGCGGGAAGTGTGCTATTTGGGGCATGTTGTGTCTGATCAGGGTGTCTCCACAGATCCTAGCAAGGTGGAGGTCGTGGCCAACTGCCAGCCTCCGACCACCATTTCTGAGCTGCGGTCGTTCCTTGGCTTTGCCAGTTACTACCGCTGGTTTGTGGAGGGTTTTGCCAAGCTGGCTGCCCCCCCTACACAAGCTAGTTGCCGAGCTTGGAGGCGCCAAGTCAAAAAAGATCAGAGCGAGGAATCAGGGGCACTGGACTGAGGAGTGCCGGCAAAGCTTTGAGATGCTTAAAACCGATGCACTGGTGCTTGCTTATGCTGATTTTTCCCTCCCTTTCATCTTTCAGGTTGATGCAAGCTATGGTGGCCTGGGAGCTATGCTGTCACAGGAGCAGGGTGGCAAGGTGAGGCCCATCGATTATGCTAGCCGAGGTTTGAGGCCCACTGAGCGCAACATGGCAAATTATAGCTCCATGAAGCTGGAGTTATAAGTGGGCCATGACTTAAAAATTCAGGGTGTATCTGCTCGGCCATAAATGTCTGGTCTGCACGGACAACAATCCACTCAGCCACCTGTCCTCCGCTAAGCTTGGTGCTGCCGAACGGCGCTGGGCAGCACAGCTTGCCTCATTTGATTTTGAGATCAAGTATTGCTCAGGGAGGAGTAATAAAATGCTGATGCTGAAGCCACACAAGCAGCTGTTATAGCCTTGCCCTACCATACCCCTTCTGACCTCTGTGTGTTCCAGCAAGATGATTCTGTTATCCAGGAGATCTTGGCATTTTGGGAACAGAAGTGGCGGCCGAACTATGAGGAGCAAAAGCAGCTGTCACAGCCTGCTTTGGCATTGTTCCGGCAATGGGACCGCTTGGTAGAGAGGGATGGAGTCCGTTTTTCAGTTGTTGTTGCCTGCTTCTCTAAAACAAGAGGTTTTGACAGAGGTCCATCAGAGGCATGGCCATCAAGGTGTTGAGCGAACTCTGGAGCTGCTGCGACAGCAGTGTTACTGGCCAGCTATGTCCTCCAATGTGGCACATTGGTGTCAAAGTTGTGAGAGGTGCCAGGTTGCTAAGGACAACCAACCTGCTGTCCGTAGTTTCATGGGGCATTTGCTGGCTTCTCTGAGATCCTGGCCATGAACTACACCGTGTTGGAACCCACTCAAAATGGAATTGAAAATGTCCTTGTTCTTACTTATGTTTTCAGTAAGTATACACTGGCTGTTCCTACTGTGACCAACGAGACTCCACTGTGGCTCAGGTGTTAGTGATGGAGTGGTTCTCAAAGTTTGGGGTCCCTGCCCGTATACATTCTGACCAGGGCACGAACTTTGAGAGCTCCCTGATCCAGCAGCTTTGTGGCCTTTATGGCATTGAGAAATCCAGCACAACTCCATACCATCCAGCTGGCAATGGTCAGTGTGAGCGGTTTAATGGTACCCTTTACAACCTGCTGCGTATTCCTCCCTGTGTCCCAGAAGCGGCACTGGAACTCTTGCCTGCCACAGGTGCTGTATTCTTACAACACAACGCCCCATCAGGCAAGTGGTGAGACCCCATTCTTCCTAATGTTTGGACAAGAGCCAAGGCTCCCAATTGATTATCTGTTGGGTCGAGTCCCAGACCCTGTTGGTGTCCATGAGTGGATTCAGGAGCATCAGGCTCATTTACAGATAGTGTTTGAAGGCACCTGAGAGAGGTTGAGAGTCACAGCAGAATGCCGAAAGAGGAATCATGACCAGCATGTCCAAGGCGCTCCACTGAAGGTGGGCCAGTTGGTATTGTTGCGAGATTTTAGTGTGAGAGGGCGCCATAAGATCCAGGATCTGTGGAGCTCTGTGGTGTACAGAGTTCTTAAAGCGCCAAAAGGAGGCTCTGTGTATACCATTGCACCTACAGGTGACCACACCAAAGCCAGACGAGTCCATTGGACGCTGTTGAAGGCCTTGGTTGGAGTTGGTTCCCCAGGTGATGCTGCCACCCCCTGTTCATCTCCTCCTGACCAGCAACAGTTGGAGGACAACCTGTCATTTGATGGTGACTTGTTGGTCCTGTGGCAGCGCCTAGCCAATTAGCTGCAGCGACTCAGACCACCTCTTTGTTGCCAGCGTTATGGACAAATGCAGCCCAGACTGCATCAGGTCCTTCAGTGACCCCTGCTGCTGTGGCAGCAGGCTCAGTACCTTCCCAGCTGGCTGTTCCATCAGCCATTGACCCTGGCACCAGTGACACGGCAGTACACTGGACGGCATGGTCGATGGCTGGTCAACACTCCAATGTCCATCATCTCCCGAGATCAGTCGGAGGCATTGGTCACGTTGCTGTAAATGTTCCGGGGCCAGTGTCTAATGCTGTTTCTGCCGTCTTTAGGCCGTGGAGCTAGCTGTGGTATCTTGGGCTTTGGCTTATCCATCGTCGGGGTGACGATGCATTTGGCGGGTAGATTGTAGCAGGCTGAGATGTTTCACCTTTCATCTCCCAGTGCGAGTTTGCGCCGTTTTCTTCACCTTGGTCCTGGTTGGCCTATCACCACATGAGGGCACTCTATAAAAGGGTGCTGTGGCCATCTTGACCCTCTCATGCTCCTGGCTCCGGGCTCACTTCCTGGTCGCCCGCTTCCTTCTGCCTTGTCGTTGCTGGTGCAGACGCCGAACTGCAGGCCCTACACCAACGTCGTGGCTCGTGGGTTCATATCCAGTGCTGCAAATTAGCTGCAGGTTGCTGCTAGCCTCCACTGTTGCCGAGTGGACACGCGCTTCTTCTCTCTTCCTCAGGCGATCACACCTAGGGAAGCTGATAGGTATGTACGTCTCAGTGCGTTTGATGCAGTTAACCTGCTTGTGCCTTTCATGTGTAGCTTGGTTAACTGTGTTTCCTTCTTTTTGTTAATACAGAGGACTATTTGCTGGCTGCTCTGTCCAGCACGGAGCAAGAAATACTGCTGCTTTGCCTGCTTTGCCTGTTTTGCCTGGTTTTGCCTCAACAAGGTGTTTCTGCCGCGCTTCACCGGTGTGGTTCCGCTGGCCGCTCGGGTGCTCTGGCGTTGCTGCTGTCGGGCTGCGCAGGTGGACAACGTAATCACCCCTACCTACGCGAGTATTGAATGGACAGTTTTGTTTGCCTTGGGCCTGGACTTTTAAAAATTGAATGAATGCAATGTGGGGTTGCTCCTTATTTAATGCCCCCATTTCCTCTGTTGTATTTAGTTAGTATGGGTTTGGGGTTATTCTTTTGATTACTTTGTTTTCTTTATAGCTTTTGTTTCTATTAGATTAGGTTATTTGGTTTATTAAATATTCGGTTTAACTAGGTTCTGTGCTGATTTATTTGTTGTTTTTTCTTTTTCTTTCTTTTCTTATGTAATTTTGATATTCTGTTATTCAATTAGCCCTGGTATTCAGTTGGATTGTTTTATTTTGTTTTCTGACTGTTTGTTTCTTTTGTCTGTGACAACAATTTTATGTTATGCTATTGATATTCTTAGTTGCTTTGGTTAATTTGTAAGCATTGGTTTATTGTTTTTTGTTAGTATTTGTATATTGGTTATTTATTTTCCTGTGTTGGGAGTGACCCCACTAATTTTACTTCCTTGTCCCCTTTTCAGTGGCTGAGAGCTGAAGGTGGTGGCGGTCGTGGTGCCGGGGTGGTTTCCCCTCTTTCCTGTGTCATGTGCCTCCCCTGGTCCTGGGTTCCTTTCACTACGTGTGCGTGGGTGTGTGTGGCTGTCACGTGTGGCTGGGGTGATAATTTTGTATATTATGTGGGATCTCTCACCCCCTTCTCGAGCTGGCCTCCCGGTAAGCCTCAGCCCTGATAAGGCCCCCCTTTTCCCTCACGTCCCCTGTGTATGAATGGTGTTTTATAATGTTTTAATACAATTTTGAAATAAAGCACATATTGATTATTGCCTTGGAACCACGTCTCTGCCCGTTACTCTTAGTTGGGTGTTGTGGTGACCGGCACCATCCGCTATCTGCTACCACCCCCATCATCATATCTATCTCATCTTCCCTCTCGCTCGCCACACTGATTAGCTTCATTATCTGTAGCTTGACATGGCACCTTCTCTCTGTGGTTTTTGTATTTCTTGCAATGTGGTTTGGAGCCAAACATCCTCTGACGTATGAGAGGTTAACAGTGAGCTGAGGTAGAATGCTTAAGAGATGCTTTCCTTGATATGTCTGGATATTAAAGGCCTGCATGCAGTGCATCGTTCCTGGTCACATTTTGTCTACCACCAATCCATCTACCATCTTTGTTCAGAAATGTTTTGTTACATTGAGATGAAAATAATTGATGAAATTTTGGCTGATTCATGATTTAGTCCAGAGGAAAATTTTCTGACAGCTGCTCCGAATAGCAGTCACAGAGTGAGAGACATAAATTAGCTCAGAAGAGGAGGACCGTCCTTACACGTTGGAGCTGTTGGAGGTTTGGCTGCTGTTGGTTAAACTCAGTCGTCTCTCTCCTCCATGTCCAAGTCCTACAGAGCCATTCCCCAAGAGATGTACTTGATGCTCTCTATCTCACCTCCACAGTAACCAGGCTTCTGGATGTGGATCTCCAGATGGTCCTGAAGGTTCTCGTCATCCATGATGTCCTTGATGTGATCCAGGAGGATGATTCTCTTTGGAAAGCCACAGAAGGTCTGAAAGGAATCACAAACATCGGCTTTCTCATCTCTGTGCTGACAGTTTATGCCACAGAGTCATGTTGGCAAACAAACCTCTGATGTCAAGTCAAGCTGACCACAGCTGTTGGTCTATAAACACTGACCAGTATCACAGATGAGAGAAGTGATGAAAACTATGATTGGATGTGATTGAAATAATGATTGTAATAAAATTATTCATCAAAGCCAAAGACAGATGTTGACTTTCAGATGTGTGTGTATGGGGGTGTGTGTGTTTGTTTTAGGCTGTGTGATCAGGCTGTGTGATCAGGTGACCCTCAGGTGAAATCAGCTGTTTAATGCAGCCCTTGACTTTGGGTTTTCACTGTGGTTTGTTGAGGGTTCGGTGAAGAACTGATCAGTTCTACTCTGCAGAAAAACAAAGGGCAGAGGAGGAATGCAGACCATAATAACCAGTCTCACTGCATTCCCCGTGAGTGGCTCTTTGTTTTGATTCTTTGTTCTGCCCTTATGTCTTTTTACTTCTTCTGTGATTGTCTGTCCCGCCCTGATGTGTTTCAGTTGTTACACAGTTCCTTTGTGTATTTAAGTCTGTGTTTCCTTCATTCCTCTGAGTTTCCTCATGCTTCTACTTAGTTCCTGTTCCTGTTTTACTGGCAACATGAATTGTGATGTTTTATACTTATTCTACATTGTGAAGCTCGTCTGAAGTCACAATGACAGGGGTTAGACCATTATGGTCTATCTGCACACACATCTGCCTTCATTCAAGATACAAATATGAAACTGGCGGAAACTGATATTTATCCACATTAATGTGAAACCTGAATGTTTGTGTTGAAGACATCACTGTTGAGATGGAGAATTTAGTTCCATTGGAGCTCAGCTGATTCAACTGATCAATAATCAATAATAATGAAAACATCAAACAGCAGCAGAGTGTGTGTGTGTGTTCACGCTGGGAGTCATGAGGAGGTTTCATGTCTTAATAACACTTCAGCATGTGAACTTCAGTCTGACTGAGACTCAGTCCAACCAGTCACACTGCATATTTGGATAATGAAGAGACGGCACACCCACACCCACACACACACACACACACACACACACACACACCTCTCTGGGCAAAGCCTTGGAGTTTACTTTCATTTTGATCAAACTTTGTGGTGCAGATGATTTTCTCCATCTGAAGGTAAATGTCAGCAGTTTTAATGTTTTACTTATCTCTCAACAACTCTCCCTGTTGTTACCTGGGGTTACTGACCATTGATTTATGGTGTTTTGTTTGTTTTTTTTTTTCAGTTTTTTTGGGGTGTCAGTTACAGTTCACCCCACAAGAACCAGAGGAAAAAAAGCTTGAACTGAAGAACTAAGAGCCTTTCCTACAGTGACACAGGGAGCTGCAGAGGGAAAATTCATGGGAAAAAATTGAGTAAGTGGAGCTCTTGATTAGTTTGATGTATCTTCATTAAAGGGACATGGTTTTCTCTAGTTTGTGGAAAATGTTGACAGTGACATCTCTAGTTCTTCTGGTTATTTTAGCTGGAGAAACTGGTTTATTACCAGTGTTTTACAGTTGGATGGAGTTTGTTTAAATCAGGAGGAGGTTTGAAACAATCGTCATCTCAAACTGAAATATCAACTTTGAAACTTAAGAGGACATTCATGACATTCATATTTATTTATTTATTTATTTATTTATTTAACCTTCATTTAACCAGGTAAGTCAGTTGAGAACAAGTTCTCATTTCCAACGACGACCTGACCAAGAGGCAGAAGCATGAGGCATGTTATACAATAATTCAGCAAATATGATAAACAATAAACAATAATTGCGATAAAGAACACTCACATAAACAATTCAAAACATGAAGTTCATGTTCACAAATGTATACAACATACAACAAGGAGATCCCACGAGCAAATTAGAAGCAGGTGCACTGATTGGAAATTATAGATTGTAATAAGTTATTGAAGGTAGATAAAGGGAAGGTACAGAGCTTTTGTGTTTTTTGTAACTCAGTCCAGTTGCTAGAGGCAACAAAATGGAATGAAAAACGACCAAAGGTTTTAGTCTGTTGGAGATACAGAATGTTCACTGAATAAAAGCTTTGTTACACTTTTTGATCCAAGCAGATAAAAACATTTTTATCAGTTCTCTGACGTTCGTGTTTTTGTGGGGTTGTCTTGGAGTTGTTGTTAAACCTGACGTTACCGTGCAAACCCAAATCCTTGTAGTACAGGCACACATACACACACACATAAAAAAAGTTTTAATATTATTGTAAAGGCTTTATTGAAATTGCCAGTCTTTTATTTTGAAAAGCATGTACAAGTTGTATGGAATCTAATACTTTTGTAGTGAAAAGTAACTCAGTACTTTTATTGCAGTGCTGCACTGAAACTCCAGTGTTTCCATTTTCTGCTTCTTTATACTTTTACTTCACAACTTTTCAGAGGGAAATATTTCACTGTTTTCCTACATTTATTTCACAGCTACAGTTACTTTTCAGATTAAGATTTGAAATAAAAACCAAATGAGTCTGTTCTGCATGATCAGCACTTTGACTTTTGACAGTTGAAGTATATTTTACTGATTACACTCGTGTACTTTTACTCAAGTGAAATTAGAAAGCAGGATTTTTAGATTGTGTCAGATAAAACCAGTGTATCTCAGTCTGTCTGTGTGTCAGTGAATGGAAATGCTCGTCCCTGGATCCTGTGTGTGCTGCTCTGCACTTCACTGCAGCTTCATGACCCCATCTAGTGGACTGACAGTGGAAGTACAGCAGCTGATGGCAGCTTCCTCTGCCTCACACTGCTGTCTGACTGCATTCAACTGACACTGATATGAAAGAGGAAAGAAGAGCCAATCAGTGGAGGAGCATCTGATATTTCTACAGGACAAATGATGGAGAGGATGATTTCAGGTGCAGATGAATGATTTGTGTTTTCTCTCCAGATGAAGGTAGAAAGTGTGTGTGAGCTGATGTGGATGTGAATTCAGCATCATGAATCAGTGTGAGGACAGAGAGGAGGGAGCCCCTCCCCCTAAAAGCAGTCTGTATGGGGACCATGAGATCCGGACCAAAGCTCAGAGGTGAGATGAGGATCTCTAACTGTCCATGACTCTTCTCCATGTCAGAGCTCAGCACTCACATCACTGCACCATCATTATTCACACTCAAAGCTCTGTGTGTGTTGTGTTGAAGGCCAGAGCAGCAGCACACACCAGACTCTGCTGGACCTGGACCTGAACATGGACCTGAGCCCAGCTGTGTGTCCATGAAGAGTGACAAGTCAATGCGTGGCCTCATTAGTTTTAAAGGACAGCCTCCCTCTGCTACAAAGAAGTGAGCTGCAACTGACTACATGTTTTTTTCTTTACTATGAGAACATTGTATGAATAATAGGTATGTTGTCCCTGTCCCCATGTCCCTGATGGTCTTAATCTCTGTGTTCACTAGGATCCATCAGAAACCAGACTTCCTGGACCTGAGCCCAGCTGTGTGTCCATGAAGAGTGACAAGTCAATGCGTGGCCTCATTAGTTTTCAAAGACAGCCTCCCTCTGCTGCAAAGAAGTGAGCTGCAGCTGAGTTTAAAATGTATCAGACAGCTGTCCTGTATAACTGGTCTTCTATGAAAGATGAAGTGATTGTGTTTTGTCTCCAGGCTTCATGAATGACACAGTATATGAACATGATCAGGCTGAAACACAGGCTTTAGTGGCAAAGTTGATGTTTCTCTTTTCAAGAAAAGCACTTCTTATGTTCTTATATGTGTCATTCAGATCAGAACTAAAACTCCCTGTAACTCAGCACCTATCCAGTTCCAGTGTTTGTGTTAGTGTCCTGTAGCAGAGGTGAGACTTCTGTCAAACCCAGTGTGAGTCCTTAAAACTCATCATTTAAAAGGTGGACTTGTGATGACTCTAGGTCATGAGGTACAGAACTGATTGCTTGTTTCCTCTCATTGAGAATGTCACAGCACAGTAGTGTTTGCTTTAATCAGGACAGTCACCACAGAACATAAAAGCAGCTGTTGTTTGTGTACAAAGCATAAAACGCTCACAGATGCTGCAAACATAATGTGAGCTAATTCTTCATGATTCCTCCACAGAGTGGACCAGGAGAGCTCAGAGGTTCCCAGTGCTCAGTCTGCCCAGCAGCATCAAACACACCTGGACTCCATATTTATGGTCTGTACATGGACAACAACTACTTTGACATCTGTTGTGTTGACAATAATCTCCATGCTGCACTTTTTAGAGCAGTGGATTGTCAGTGTGTCCAACATGGATCTGATGTTTGGCTCCATGGTTTTACTTTGATTGTGTCATTCATATAGTTTTCTGTTCCAGCTGCTGGAGGAGAACATTGTCACTTTTGTGAAGAAGGAGCTGAAGAAGATCCAGAAGGTTGTGAGTCCAGATTACCCAGAATGCTCAGAGAGTCAGAGGGAGGATGAGGAGGTGTTGGATGGTGAGGATGAAGAGCAGAGGAGGAGCAGCAGAGAGGCTTTTGTGAAGATCACAGTCAACTTCCTGAGGAGAATGAAGCAGGAGGAGCTGGCTGACTGTCTGCACAGCAGTAAGAGGATTTCTCTAAAGATTCAACATGATGGACAAATGGGACATTTACTAATGTCTCACGACATGGAGGGAAATATGTTCATGTGTGTTCATGTGGGATGAACATGTCATGTTTTCTTTATGAATCAGTCATTGATGTTGTTTCTTGTTTGTTCATTCAGGACATGTTGTTCCAGTTTGTCAACGTAAACTTAAATCTGCTCTGAAGAAGAAGTTCCAGTGTGTGTTTGAGGGGATCTCTAAAGCAGGAAACCCAACCCTTCTGAATCAGATCTACACAGAGCTCTACATCACAGAGGGAGGGACTGGAGAGGTCAATGATGAACATGAGGTCAGACAGATTGAAACAGCATCCAGGAAACCAGCCAGACCAGAAACAAGCATCAGACAAGAAGACATCTTTAAAGCCTCACCTGGAAGAGACGGACCAATCAGAACAGTGATGACAAAGGGAGTGGCTGGCATTGGGAAAACAGTCTTAACACAGAAGTTGACTCTGGACTGGGCTGAAGACAAAGCCAACCAGGACATACACTTCACATTTCCATTCACGTTCAGAGAGCTGAATGTGCTGAAAGAGAAAAGTTCAGCTTGGTGGAACTTGTTCATCACTTCTTTACTGAAACCAAAGAAGCAGGACTCTGCAGGTTTGAAGAGGTCCAGGTTCTGTTCATCTTTGACGGTCTGGATGAGTGTCGACTTCCTCTGGACTTCCACAACACTGAGATCCTGACTGATGTTACAGAGTCCACCTCAGTGGATGTGCTGCTGACAAACCTCATCAGGGGAAACTGCTTCCCTCTGCTCGCCTCTGGATAACCACATGACCTGCAGCAGCCAATCAGATCCCTCCTGAGTGTGTTGACATGGTGACAGAGGTCAGAGGGTTCACTGACCCACAGAAGGAGGAGTACTTCAGGAAGAGGTTCAGAGAGGAGGAGCAGGTCAGAAGGATCATCTCCCACATCAAGACTTCACGAAGCCTCCACATCATGTGCCACATCCCGGTCTTCTGCTGGATCACTGCTACAGTTCTGGAGGATGTGTTGGAAACCAGAGAGGGAGGAGGGCTGCCCAAGACCCTGACTGAGATGTACATCCACTTCCTGGTGGTTCAGTCCAAACTGAAGAATGTTAAGTATGATGGAGGAGCTGAGACAGATCCACACTGGAGTCCAGAGACCAGGAAGATGATTGAGTCTCTGGGAAAACTGGCTTTTGAGCAGTTGCGGAAAGGAAACCTGATCTTCTATGAATCAGACCTGACAGAGTGTGGCATCGATATCAGAGCAGCCTCAGTGTACTCAGGAGTGTTCACACAGGTCTTTAAAGAGGAGAGAGGACTGTACCAGGACAAGGTGTTCTGCTTCGTCCATCTGAGTCTTCAGGATTTTCTGGCTGCTCTTCATGTCCATCTGACCTTCATCAAGTCTGGAGTCAATCTGCTGTCAGAAGAACAATCAACCTCCAACAGGTCTAAACTGTTCAGATACAAACCTGATCCAACACGGCTCTACCAGAGGGCTTTGGACAAGGCCTTACAGAGTCCAAATGGACACCTGGACTTGTTCCTCCGCTTCCTCCTGGGTCTTTCACTGCAGACCAATCAGACTCTCCTACGAGGTCTGCTGACACAGACAGAAAGTGGCTCACAGACCAATCAGCAAACAGTCCAGTACATCAAGAAGAAGATTGAAGAGACTCCCTCTGCAGAGCAAAGCATCAACCTGTTCCACTGTCTGAATGAACTGAATGATCGTTCTCTAGTGGAGCAGATCCAACAGTCCCTGAGTTCAGGATGTCTCTCCACAGATGAACTGTCTCCTGCTCAATGGTCAGCTCTGGTCTTCATCTTACTGTCATCAGAAAAAGATCTGGACGTGTTTGACCTGAAGAAATACTCTGCTTCAGAGGAGGCTCTTCTGAAGCTGCTGCCAGTTGTCAAAGCCTCTAACAAAGCTCTGTAAGTGTATAGATAGTTGGATTTATTCATCATTATATAAAGACTCTGCTATTTTATTCAGCAGGAGGGAAAATAAATTCCTCTCTTCTTTAATTTCTTATCATCATCTCTGAGCTCTGAGCTTCATCACATTGAATCTGAATTAAAATAATGGATCCTACATTAAAGAGCCAAGTCTCAGCTTTAATTTGAGCAGGTTGACATCAGTATAGAAAGAACTGTGTGGGAGATTCAGCCCTTTTAGTGGTTCAAAAGTAACTGGACAAATACACATGAAACAAACTCATCAGATTTAATATTTAATGTAAAATCCTTTGCAGTCATTGACTGTAGTATCCATTATTATATTTTAAAGTGAATGTGCTGAGAGCCTGAAGAACAAAGCATGTCTAACTGTCCAAATACTTACGGCCTTGACTGTACATGTCTGTTTATTACTGATTGTATCATATTTAACTGTCATGTCTCCAACTTGTTGAGAATAAAACAGAAAGGATTTGAATCAGAGCCAATGAAAGATGATCATCAGTGTAGAAACTCCTCATTGGTTAGCAGGTGGATAAAGAGCTGATATTTCTGCTTCACTCAACAAATCTGTGTTTGATGTTTGGCCCAGTTTTCAAATGCAGGTCTGTTAGTTTGCTGTGAGCTGCAGAGCAAACTGAGAGTTTTGTTCCTTTGATTGTCCTTTCAACACAAATGTTATTTGACTTTTTCTTCATTGTTTCCTCTTCAGACTGAGCAGCTGTAACCTCTCAGAGAGAAGCTGTGAAGCTCTGTCCTCAGTTCTCAGCTCCCAGTCCTCTAGTCTGAGACACCTGGACCTGAGTAACAACAAGCTGCAGGATTCAGGGGTAAAGCTTCTGTCTGCTGGATTGAAGAGTCCACACTGTAGACTGGAGACTCTGAGGTCAGTTCACTGTCTGTTACTGTTGTAGATCTTATATCTTTAATCCACAACTGAACCTGGTTTATCTTCATCCAGAACTTGAATCCATTCATCTTGAATGAATGAGATTTGAAATAGTTGTTGTTCCATATTGTGACTTTTTCTTCTCTCAGACTAAGAATTATTCCTTCAGTTTCACTTCATTTCAGTCAGTTGTCATGAATAATGTCTGTTGACTTCAATGAAACCTTCAGAACTCACACACTCGCATTTGTCACAGTCAGCAGACTAATGTTTTCTAAATGAAGTGTAGAAAATGTCCAGTGTGAGTTGTTCAAAGTCCATTTTTATCACAACAATATACAGAACTAATATTTGTGCCAATCAATTGAAAAACACTTGAAGTTCATTCAGTGATTCAGTGTGTGTGTGTGTGTGTGTACGCGTTTTGATATTTAACACAAGTGTGGTAAATTGTGGTCTTTTCTCATTGAGTTGAATTGACTTGTTAAACGTGTTAAGGAGCAAAGACTTAAAGGACCACACTGTTGGTTTATAGATAGATAGATAGATAGACAGACTCTATTCATCCCTCAGGGGGAAATTGTTATGTTACAGCAGCAAGTAAAACAGTCACAAAAAGAAAGGAAAGGACAAGTTGACAGCTAACTGGCAGCACTTAGCAACTCTACAATTTAAAGTGTGACAAAGTATAAACACATAAATATATATATATATATATATATATATATATATATATATATATATATATATATATATATATATATATATATATATATATATATATATATATATATATAACAAGAAAAATAACAATAATATTAAGATTAAGAATAAGAATAAGATTTAAAAAAATAACAGGGAGGAGAATAATATGTACAATAATATATACAATGTAAAAATATAACCTGTCAGGTGTGAAGTGTGTACATTTATAATAGAAAAATAGAGCCATGGTTCTCTAATGGTGGTATGTACAGTTGTGCAACAGTGTATAGTTAGTGTACACATAATATACATATACTAGGGGTGTGCGATATGACGATATTAGATCGTGAAGGATTAGAAAGTGTTGACGATCTGCCAGAGGAGAGAGATCGTATTATCGTCTGTAGGACACATTCTATTAATTGCAGCTCTATGCTTGCGCACAGACGCATTTAGAAGGTTTTTTTTCCCTTGGGCAACTAACAGCCCGCTTCACGTGAACATGACCAACCAATCATGGCGGCACGAGCAGTGCTGATTTTTTTTTAACTAGCCTCGCTGTTTCAGTCAGGGTGTAGCGGGTAGCCATGGCCGACAACGAAAGTGAAAGCTTGGAATTGGTCCCCAAAAAGAAGTCCACTTCAGTCAAACGGAGTTCATGTAACGCCGTTTCTGTCTTGGCCAACACATTCCTGTCCCGGCTCTGTTTTGCCGGCTGCGGCTCAAGTTCTCACTCCTGCTGCTCCTCGTCATTACACAGACATTACACAGAAACAACCAAGTATAACACAAGCCTTTGATAAAAGCACGCTATGTGAGAGAAGTAGCAAACGGTGGAAAGAGGTGACTCTTTTATCTTTAGGGCTAAGTTTTTACATAGAGAATAGTTTGGTTCTAAATTAACTTGACTGTAAAAATGAACTGATAAAATCATGATCGTGATTTTACCATTAAAAAACCGTGATGTGATATTTTTGCCATATCACCCACCCCTAATTTCTCCTAAAGACAGATCACATCTCTCTGATCACATCATGTTGAAAAGAATTCAACCTTATTGGTTTGTTAATTGTGTTTGTGCTCCATCAGTTTTGTGTTGACGACAAATCATTATTCAGTCGTCTGCCACGCTCGTCTAAATATTTCATCCTTTCATATTTAAATATGTGCAGCTCTGATATTGTCAGTCCATTAGTTTCATTTGTACCTTTTGGTAAAAGTCAGCCCATGTTGCAGCTAATGGACGTGAAGCTAACAGCAGCAGGTAGCTCACAGAGAGAGATCATCTTTAGCAGCTGTCACTGTTCACTGAGCTCAACTGGAGAAAAATATCCTGGAGTCAGAGAAAATCCTGGACAGTAAAAATGTTTTTCTAATGGAGACGGCCTCATGATAACTTAGTGAGTCAGATCAGAGTTGTCAGTTATTCCAAATGGTTTTCCTTATGGCTCCAAATAAAAGTCAAAGACTTGAGCAGGGTTTATTTAAAGGGCGACAGGAGCAGAGTCATGATGGGGACATGTTGGACAGGACAGTTTTTCAGCTTCCAGAGGTTGATGTTGTGGTCCATCAGTCAGTGAAGGTGAGGCTGTAGAGTGTGTGAGGGACATGAATTCTTCTGGAGCTTCTGGAGAGGAGAAAGGACTCTCTGTTGTAATGACTACAAAAAGAAGGCAGCTGAGACCAGTCACAGTGTTTGGGATTTAGAGCAGGTACACACTGGATATAGATGTGAAAAAGCTGCTGTTTCCTAACAAATCCCACTTTATTTAACAATCATCTGACTGTTGAATCTCTGAGAAATGAAACATGGAGTGAATGAAGAGATCTTTGGATGACAGAGTTTAGGAAAGTTTTCAAAGCTCTGTTATGAATGAAAACCACTTTGTGCTCAGTCTCTGTTGAGTTGAATGAATGTTTTCATTGTGGATCCAGAAAATAGACTCTACACATGAGAGACATGATAGAATGTGTTGAACTGCTCCTTCCTCCACCAGCCTATGATACCAAACTGCAGTGAGGACAAGCTCAGCGGGAGTCTGTTCTCTGAGCAACTAATTCCAGTAAGAGCAGTTTCCAATGAGCAGATCTCACACACTGACAAACTACACTCTCCATGACTGGAGCGTCTGGGGTCAAAGGTCAGAAACACCCTCAGGACTTATTACAGAAGACAGTGCAACAGTGATTCATCGGTGTACAGATACATGTCAGTAAATGTTTACCACACTCCATGAAGATCAAACTGCAGCAAAAGCTCAGATCTTCTGCTACAGCTGCTCATTTCTACCTGTCAACAGGTGCAGAGCTCTTCAACCAACAGGTTTTACACCTGGTTAAAGTCATAGAGGTGATGATGATGAACGACACCATCAGATCTGATGTTTGTAAAAAGGCTGGAAGCTGTTTCCAAACAGAGCTGTGAAGCTGAGAGTTGAAGGACGACACCAACAACTGCTTTAATCTGCTTCTGACATCTGACTGTTGTTTTCAGATCCAGCTGTGAACATGTGGACTTCTCATTTTAACTGCACAAACCTACTGAGCTACTAAATATATTGATCCTCTAATGACAGACCTGACTGATATGAATGTGTTGACATGAACAGGTGTGTGAATGTTGTGGTGACATGTGGATGATGTGTGTAGAAGGCTGACATGATGATGATCCACAGCAACAGAAGGACAAAGTCACTCTGCTCATGTTAGAAAGAAGCTCATTGATTAGGACATATCTGATTGGATTATCAATGATTTTCATCTTCATCTGTTATTCTTTATTCAGGTTGAGTGACTGCAGGTTGTCAGAGATCAGCTGTGCTTCTCTGGCCTCAGCTCTGAAGTCCAACCCTCCCATCTGAGACACCTGGACCTGAGTGAAAACAGCCTGCAGGATTCAGGAGTGAATCATCTGTGTGGTTTTCTGCAGAGTCCAGACTGTGGACTGGAGACTCTGAGGTCAGACTCCATTGTTTACTTGTGTGCTGAGATGAATATGATGTGAAAGTTGTGCTTTATTCAGTATTTATTAGGTCAAATCTCCTTCAGAATTTCCAACATTCAAAGTGTGAAATGGTTGAAAGGAAGTTGTGAAAGTGCTGACTCTGATTTTCAAAGTGATTTTTAAAGCTTTGAAAATGATTTGATTCTGACTCTTACAGTCCACATTGACAGTGTCAGCAGTTTGACTGAGTTGAGCTTGTGTTATTCACAAAGTCTCATTGAGATCAGGATGTTTGACAAGAACTGATCTGTACAACACGTGTGAGCAGGTCTGAAGGCACAAGTGTTCATAGCTGCTCCCAATGGCCTCACTCACAGGCACAGTGAAAAGCCTGCTGTCACAGAGAGGACACGTGACCATGGTTTAAATACGGAGAGGACATTTTCACACAGTGTCTCCTGAAGACATTCATAGAGCTACACTCAGCTGCTGAGCTGGGACACAAATATTTGTGGAACCAATGAAAACAGAGCAGAGAGAGAAGTTCAAACCCTGGCTCCTTTCTCAGCTCCACACAGCCGACCAATCACTGAGCCCACTGGGTGTCAACGTCCCACTGTGTCTTTGTCACAGGGACACAAACTGTGGGACACAGACCCCCTAAGCTGACACTCACCAGGAAGGTGGGGCCAGGAATCCCAGAATGCAATGCTGGAACAGCAGATTCAAATGTGTGAGCAGAGAGTGTTGGATGAAGCTCAACTTGCTTTGGACCAAAGACACATGACTGGAATGTGATGAAATGTCTCATTCAACACACTGCACATGTGCTGAATGTCTGCAGCTTCTCAAACTCTCAACACAAACTTCAGTCACACTCAAAACATCAAAGGCTCAAACTATTATTTCACACAATATGAAAGATTTCATTTGAAACCTTAGTGAACACTTTGAAAACTTTCTTCCAAACTGTTAAACCTGAGTGTGAATGTGGGACTTTTTGAAGGAGATTTGAGCTCAGAGATTTGATGCTGATCCACACTGAGCATCTTGTTCAGCTTCATATTTCAAACGCATTGAATAAAGATTCAAAATCCAACACTTGCTAACTGACTCTTTACTTTGGAACAATTTCATCTTCACCTTCAGTTGACTTTTATATTTCTTCACATACAAAGCAAATATTCCACATTAAGACAGAAAGAAATGTTTCTTCACTCTTTATGATCTGTGATGTTTATAGTGACTGAAGTTAATGAGAGCTGTGTTTGACTTTTAGTATCTGACTGTTTTTAAGCTGCATCCTGTTGGTTCAGGTGTTTGGAGTTTCCATTTTCCAAACTTGTACATTCTCAACCTTCTTCAGCTCTGAACAGATGAAACACTCAACGCTTTCAAGCAGGAACTTTGTCTCCTAAACTCACATCTTTTATCCTTTATTCAGTTTGAGGCGCTGCCGGTTGTCAGAGATCAGCTGTGCTTCTCTGGCCTCAGCTCTGAAGTCCAACCCCTCCCATCTGAGAGACCTGGACCTGAGTGAAAACTGGAAACTGCAGGATTCAGGAGTGAAGGATCTGTGTGGTTTTCTGCAGAGTCCAGACTGTGGACTGGAGACTCTGAGGTCAGACTCCATTGTTTACTTGTGTGCTGAGATGAATATGATGTGAAAGTTGTGCTGACAGTAAAGTGCAGACATCACACTGATATTATACTGATCCACACTGAGGATCTTCATGGTAAAGTCTGTTTTCTTCTTCTGTGGTTTAGTCCACTGACTGTGGCAGAGCAGTGTTGAGCTACAGATTTCAAAGCTTCATTTAACAAGAAAAAAGCTTCACTCTTTAAATCACATCCAAGTTTTTTCCACACTCACATCAACAAATATATATTCAGTATTTTCTTCTTCCAACACGACTAGAAAGTGATGAGACTAAAGTCAAAGTGACTCAGAAACAGCTCTGGAAAAAATTGAGAGACCACTGCAAACTCTTCTGAAATCAATATCTCTACAGGTATGACAGCCATTCCATTCCTGTGTATGTTGAATTCAACACAAGCACACCTCAGTCTACTTAATGAGGTACTGATTAGGTGATCACCTGAACCAAATCCTATTTAATGAGGAAAAGTCTAAAAACCACTGCTGTGGTCATCACTATGCTCTTGCAATAGGACTGGATGGATGGCACAAACAGTGCTGGTAGTACCTCAAAAGTAATAGCAATAAAAAAAATAACTATTGACCATGCCAAAACAGTTGAAAAGAAAAGTTTTGTTTGAGGAAAAGAGAGAAAAAAGAGGAAAATTCTGGCTTTACTGGCAGAGGGATACAGTGAGCGTCAGGTTGCTTCCATCCTTTAAATTTATAAGATGGCTGTTCATAAGAACAAGGTCAAGCAGCAGACACTGGGGACAACAAAGCTACAGACTGGCAGAGGGCGAAATGACTCTCCACTGACCAGGATGACCGTCAACTCATTCCAATGTCATTCAGCAACCGTAGGATGACATCAAGTAACCTACAAAAAGAATGGCAAATGGCAGCTGGGGTGAAGTGCACGGTGAGAACGGCTCGAAACAAGCTTCTAGGGGCAGGGCTCAAGTCGTGTAAAGCTAGAAATAAGACCTTCATCAATGAGAAGCAAAGAAGAACCACGCTGAAGTTTGCAAAAGACCATAAGGATTGGACCATAGAGGACTGGAGTAAGGTCATCTTCTCTGATGAGTCCAATTTTCAACTTTGCCCAATACCTGGTCATCTAATGGTTAGACGGAGACCTGGAGAGGCCTACAAGCCACAGTGTCTCGCACCCACTGTGAAATTTGGTGGAGGATGGGTGATGTGCTTCAGCAAGGCTGTAATCAGGCAGATTTGTCTTTGCGAAGGGCGCATGAATCAAGCTACGTACAAGGTTATCTTGGAAGAAAACTTGCTTCCTTCTGCTCTGACAATGTTCCCCAACTCTGAGGATTGTTTTTTCCAGCTGAACAATGCTCCATGCCACACAGCTTGGTCAATCAAGGTGTGGATGAAGGACCGCCAAATCAAGACCCTGCCATGGCCAGCCCAATCTCCAGACCTGAACCCAATTGAAAACCTCTGGAATGTGATCAAGAGGAGGATGGATGGTCACAAGCCATCAAATATACCTGGGCTGCTTGAATTTTTGCATCAGGAGTGGCATAAAGTCACACAACAGCAACGTGAAAGACTGGTGGAGAGCATGGCAAGATGCTTGAAAGATGTGATTGAAAATCGGGATTATTCCACCAAATATTGATTTCTGAACTCTTCCTAACTTAAAACATTAGTATTGTGTTGTTTAAAATGAATATGAACTTGTTTTCTTTGCATTATGTGAGGTTTGAGAACACTGCATCTTTTTTATTTTGACCATTTGTCATTTTCTGCAAATAAATGCTCTAAATGATAATATTTTTATTTGGAATTTGGGAGAAATGTTGTCAGTAGTTTATAGAATAAAGCAAAAATGTTCTTTTTACTCAAACACATACCTATAAATAGTAACGACGGAGAAACTGATCATTTTGCAGTGGTCTCTTCATTTTTTCCAGAGCTGTATTCAGAGCAAACTCAGCATGTTTGTTAAATGTCGTCACCTTTACATGAAGTGAAAATCTTTTCCATTTTGTCTCAATCATTTGTTGCCTTTCCTCCAAACTTCAGCCTGACATGTTTGTTCTCTGTCAAAACTTTAGGATCTTTAGTAGAATCTGAAACAAATGTCAACAACATGAGTTTGTATAGATGGAGCCACTGGTGGAGCTGGAAGAGTTTAAGAGCTGAAGTCACTATGTCTTTATTGAAGCAGCAGCATGTTGTCATTAATATTAATGAGAGCTGTGTTTGACTTTTAGTATCTGACTGTTTTTAAGCTGCATCCTGTTGGGTTCAGGTGTTTGGAGTTTCCATTTTCCAAACTTGTACATTCTCAACCTTCTTCAGCTCTGAACAGATGATGAAACACTCAACGCTTTCAAGCAGGAACTTTGTCTCCTAAACTCACATCTTTTATTCTTTATTCAGTTTGAGTCACTGCAGGTTGTCAGAGATCAGCTGTGCTTCTCTGGCCTCAGCTCTGAAGTCCAACCCCTCCCATCTGAGATACCTGGACCTGTGGGGAAACAAGCTGCAGGATTCAGGAGTGAAGGATCTGTGTGGTTTTCTGCAGAGTCCAGACTGTGGACTGGAGACTCTGAGGTCAGACTCCATTGTTTACTTGTGTGCTGAGATGAATATGATGTGAAAGTTTTGCTTTATTCAGTATTTATTAGGTCAAATCTCCTTCAGAATTTCTAACATTCAAAGTGTGAAATGGTTGAAAGGAAGTTGTGAAAGTGCTGACTCTGATTTTCAAAGTGATTTTTAAAGCTTTGAAAATGATTTGAATTCTGACTCTTACAGTCCACATTGACAGTGTCAGCAGTTTGACTGAGTTGAGCTTGTGTTATTCACAAAGTCTCATTGAGATCAGGATGTTTGACAAGAACTGATCTGTACAACACGTGTGAGCAGGTCTGAAGGCACAAGTGTTCATAGCTGCTCCCAATGGCCTCACTCACAGGCACAGTGAAAAGCCTGCTTTCACAGAGAGGACACGTCACCATGGTTTAAATACGGAGAGGACATTTTCACACAGTGTCTCCTGAAGACATTCATAGAGCTACACTCAGCTGCTGAGCTGAACAGGGACACAAATATTTGTGGAACCAATGAAAACAGAGCAGAGAGAGAAGTTCAAACCCTGGCTCCTTTCTCAGCTCCACACAGCCGACCAATCACTGAGCCCACTGGGTGTCAACGTCCCACTGAGTCTTTGTCACAGGGACACAAACTGTGGGACACAGACCCCCCCTAAGCTGACAGCCACCAGGAAGGTGGGGCCAGGAATCCCAGAATGCAATGCTGGAACAGCAGATTCAAATGTGTGAGCAGAGAGTGTTGGATGAAGCTCAACTTGCTTTGGACCAAAGACACATGACTGGAATGTGATGAAATGTCTCATTCAACACACTGCACATGTGCTGAATGTCTGCAGCTTCTCAAACTCTCAACACAAACTTCAGTCACACTCAAAACATCAAAGGCTCAAACTATTATTTCACACAATATGAAAGATTTCATTTGAAACCTTAGTGAACACTTTGAAAACTTTCTTCCAAACTGTTAAACCTGAGTGTGAATGTGGGACTTTTTGAAGGAGATTTGAGCTCAGAGATTTGATGCTGATCCACACTGAGCATCTTGTTCAGCTTCATATTTCAAACTCATTGAATGAAGATTCAAAATCCAACACTTGCTAATTGACTCTTTACTTTGGAACAATTTCATCTTCACCTTCAGTTGACTTTTATATTTCTTCACATACAAAGCAAATATTCCACATTAAGACAGAAAGAAATGTTTCTTCACTCTTTGCTTTATGATCTGTGATGTTTATAGTGACTGAAGTTAATGAGAGCTGTGTTTGACTTTTAGTATCTGACTGTTTTTAAGCTGCATCCTGTTGGTTCAGGTGTTTGGAGTTTCCATTTTCCAAACTTGTACATTCTCAACCTTCTTCAGCTCTGAACAGATGATGAAACACGCAACGCTTTCAAGCAGGAACTTTGTCTCCTAAACTCACATCTTTTATTCTGTATTCAGGTTGATCGACTGCAGTTTGTCAGAGATCAGCTGTGCTTCTCTGGCCTCAGCTCTGAAGTCCAACCCTCCCATCTGAGAGACCTGGACCTGAGTGGAAACTACCTGCAGGATTCAGGACTGAAGGATCTGTGTGTTTTCTGCAGAGTCCAGACTGTGGACTGGAGACTCTGAGGTCAGACTCCATTGTTTACTTGTGTGCTGAGATGAATATGATGTGAAAGTTGTGCTGACAGTAAAGTGCAGACATCACACTGATATTATACTGATACACACTGAGGATCTTCATGGTAAAGTCTGTTTTCTTCTTCTGTGGTTTAGTCCACTGACTGTGGCAGAGCAATGTTGAGCTACAGATTTCAAAGCTTCATTTAACAAGAAAAAAGCTTCACTCTTTAAATCACATCCAAGTTTTTTCCACACTCACATCAACAAATATATATTCAGTATTTTCTTCTTCCAACACGACTAGAAAGTGATGAGACTAAAGTCAAAGTGACTCAGAAACAGCTCTGGAAAAAATTGAGAGACCACTGCAAATTCTTCTGAAATCAATATCTCTACAGGTATGACAGCCATTCCATTCCTGTGTATGTTGAATTCAACACAAGCACACGTCAGTCTACTTAATGAGGTACTGATTAGGTAATCACCTGAACCAAATCCTATTTAATGAGGAAAAGTAGAAAAACCACTGCTGTGGTCATCACTATGCTCTTGCAATAGGACTGGATGGATGGCACAAACAGTGCTGGTAGTACCTCAAAAGTAAGAGCAATCAAAAAATAACTATTGACCATGCCAAAACAGTTGAAAAGAAAAGTTTTGTTTGAGGAAAAGAGAGAAAAAAAGAGGAAAATTCTGGCTTTACTGGCAGAGGGATACAGTGAGCGTCAGGTTGCTTCCATCCTTTAAATTTATAAGATGGCTGTTCATAAGAACAAGGTCAAGCAGCAGACACTGGGGACAACAAAGCTACAGGCTGGCAGAGGGCAAAACGACTCTCCACTGACCAGGATGACCGTCAACTCATTCCAATGTCACTCAGCAACCGTGGGATGACATCAAGTAACCTACAAAAGAATGGCAAATGGCAGCTGGGGTGAAGTGCACGGTGAGAACGGCTCGAAACAAGCTTCTAGGGGCAGAGCTCAAGTCGTGTAAAGCTAGAAATAAGCCCTTCATCAATGAGAAGCAAAGAAGAGCCAGGCTGAAGTTTGCAAAAAAAGACCATAAGGACTGGACCATAGAGGACTGGGGTAAGGTCATCTTCTCTGATGAGTCAATTTTCAGCTTTGCCCAACACCTGGTCATCTAATGGTTAGACGGAGACCTGGAGAGGCCTACAAGCCACAGTGTCTCGCACCCACTGTGAAATTTGGTGGAGGATGGGTGATGTGCTTCAGCAAGGCTGTAATCGGCAGATTCGTCTTTCTTTGCGAAGGGCGCATGAATCAAGCTACGTGCAAGGTTATCTTGGAAGAAAACTTGCTTCCTTCTGCTCTGACAATGTTCCCCAACTCTGAGGATTGTTTTTTCCAGCTGGACAATGCTCCATGCCACACAGCTTGGTCAATCAAGGTGTGGATGAAGGACCGCCAAATCAAGACCCTGTCATGGCCAGCCCAATCTCCAGACTTGAACCCAACTGAAAACCTCTGGAATGTGATCAAGAGGAGGATGGATGGTCACAAGCCATCAAATATACCTGAGCTGCTTGAATTTTTGCATCAGGAGTGGCATAAAGTCACACAACAGCAACGTGAAAGACTGGTGGAGAGCATGGCAAGATGCTTGAAAGATGTGATTGAAAATCGGGATTATTCCACCAAATATTGATTTCTGAACTCTTCCTAACTTAAAACATTAGTATTGTGTTGTTTAAAAATGAATATGAACCTTTTTTCTTTGCATTATGTGAGGTTTGAGAACACTGCATCTTTTTTGTTATTTTGACCATTTGTCATTTTCTGCAAATAAATGCTCTAAATGATAATATTTTTATTTGGAATTTGGGAGAAATGTTGTCAGTAGTTTATAGAATAAAACAAAAATGTTCTTTTTACTCAAACACATACCTATAAATAGTAACAACGGAGAAACTGATCATTTTGCAGTGGTCTCCTAATTTTTTCCAGAGCTGTATTCAGAACAAACTCAGCATGTTTGTTAAATGTCGTCACCGTTACATGAAGTGAAAATCTTTTCCATTTTGTCTCAATCATTTGTTGACTTTCCTCCAAACTTCAGCCTGACATGTTTGTTCTCTGTCAAAACTTTAGGATCTTTAGTAGAATCTGAAACAAATGTCAACAACATGAGTTTGTATAGATGGAGCCACTGGTGGAGCTGGAAGAGTTTAAGAGCTGAAGTCACTATGTCTTTATTGAAGCAGCAGCATGTTGTCATTAATATTAATGAGAGCTGTGTTTGACTTTTAGTATCTGACTTTTTTAAGCTGCATCCTGTTGGTTCAGGTGTTTGAGTTTCCATTTTCCAAACTTGTACATTCTCAACCTTCTTCAGCTCTGAACAGATGATGAAACACTCAACGCTTTCAAGCAGGAACTTTGTCTCCTAAACTCACATCTTTTATTCTTTATTCAGGTTGAGGCGCTGCAGTTTGTCAAAGATCAGCTGTGCTTCTCTGGCCTCAGCTCTGAAGTCCAACCCCTCCCATCTGAGACACCTGGACCTGAGTTACAACAACCTGCAGGATTCAGGAGTGAAGGATCTGTGTGGTTTTCTGCAGAGTCCAGACTGTGGACTGGAGACTCTGAGGTCAGACTCCATTGTTTACTTGTGTGCTGAGATGAATATGATGTGAAAGTTGTGCTTTATTCAGTATTTATTAGGTCAAATCTCCTTCAGAATTTCTAACATTCAAAGTGTGAAATGGCTGAAAGGAAGTTGTGAAAGTGCTGACTCTGATTTTCAAAGTGATTTTAAAGCTTTGAAAATGATTTGAATTCTGACTCTTACAGTCCACATTGACAGTGTCAGCAGTTTGACTGAGTTGAGCTTGTGTTATTCACAAAGTCTCATTGAGATCAGGATGTTTGACAAGTGCTTTGAACAAAATGAAACCTAAGTTGACAATATAGAAAATCTGAATGCAATCAGCATAAATAAAACTGAACCTGTACCAGGAAACCTTTGGGCTGAAGTTCTTGTGTGATTAAGACATCATGTTAATTTAACAAAGCATCCCACTGAACTGGTACTGACATCAACTAAAAAAGAAGGTTTTGACTTACAAGCTTGGAGGTGATCTGGACTTTCCTAGTTTCCTCTTGTCCTTGTAACAGCAGTAGCTCCTCCTTCCTTGTCAATAGTGTGCAGAGAAATATCAAATTGCTATACTCTTCTAAATCCTTGAGCAGGTCTGTCCAGTCCAGCTGTTTCTGCTCCTGTTTGACTTCTGAACTTGTCCTGCTGGCTGTTGTCCACTTGCAGCCTGTGACATCAGACTATGGGAATATTGATACATCAAAGGCATCAAAAGGTTAACCTCTCTCTCTCTCTCTCTCTCTGTCTCCTCTCTCTCTCACACACACACACACATTCTTGTCTTAATATAGTTGTAAGGGACACATCCTAACTTTGACTAACATTAACCAAAACATAACCCATACTAGTGATATTCCAATCTTCTCAAAAAATACCAAATGAATTACAACAATAAGCACTCAGGATGATAGCTTTAGGTTGGTGATTTAACTTCAAAGGACAGCAACAGCTATGAACTTCTTTTTATGCCAACACAACAAATTCACAAAGTACTAAATCTGGAGTCCAGCAGGCAAAAAAAGTATGAAAGTTACATTTCTGGGTTGTTTATAACTCGGCTACAGTTTGTGTTAAGCTGTACAAGGCGAGTTTTGGGTTTTTATTCCTGGTGTTCCAGGGATCGGTTTTCAACTCTGCCCCTGAGTTCACGACGCATTTGTCGCAGCATGAGCCACTAAGGAACGTTTCAATCGTCCTGAGGCTGAGTAAGAACATGATTTTTATCAGAAAGTACTTTTAAATGTGTGATATTTTGGCGTCATTTGTTATACTTCCATCTCTTACATGGTACCATGGCAAACTACGAACTTGATGTTGGCTATTGTTGCTTTTCTCATTTAGAGCAATGGCTCCACCAACGTGGATAGCTTCTTTGTCCCCTTAGCTGCCATTGTGGAGCTATTATTTACTCAAACGTTAATATCGGCCATACTGTCTGCTGGCGTGTGATGTGTCTGTATGACAGTAATGACAAACTGTTTGATAAGCTTTCACAAATTAATGACGCGCATCTTGAAGGTAATTAATGCTGTTTTTGGAAATAACCATCCAACTGAAATGCAACCGCATGTCGGTGTTTAAGAGAATTAATTTAAAATCAGCAGCTGGGGCACAGCCTGAAAATACAGTTTGGCTAGCATGTAACAGTTAGAGCTTATAAACTGCACTGTTTTGAACAGCAGTGAAACGTAATATTTTAACAGTGTATAGTTGGGATAACTTTAACTTGAACGCTTTATTCTCAGACATATAATGACATTTCTTCCTTGTAAACCTTGATCAAAAGTACAACCTTGGAGGAAGAGAAAAGACATTAAATGAAGAGGCTTGCTTTGGTTTTCTGGTGCAGATCAGTCAGATGTAGTATTAAATTAATAAAAAGTTAAACATTTTGTAACGTCGTTGTTATGGTATGGTCAACAGAAGAAGTTTTCATATCCAGAGACTTGCTTACTGAAAGTGCAGATCAACAGGGTAAGGGGTGGATGAGGATTCTTTCAAAGATCTGTTTTTTCATCTACAGTGATGATGGTAGGACATTTAAAATTCATATTTTTACTGCACTTATATTTTTAGAGAATTTGTATCTTGACACGAACAAAAATATGTGATTGGCGAAGTGGATGATAAGAATTCAAAAGTACAGTATTAATCAGTTCACCAATAGCTGTATATTATTTGTCTGCGACTGGAGGCCTCCATCACTGAAGCATCTATGAACCTGGCTGATCGTTCAGACCTGACCAGAATATGTGACCCTCTCACTACTTGTGGTACATGAGAGTTATAAGTAATGGTAATGTTTTGTCTTGGAACAGGTAATATCCAACCAGGTATATGATATAGTTTTAATGTGCTGGACTTTAGATTTTGTTGCCTTATACTTGTGTGTGTGTAGATCTTCCAGATCTAAATTGTCCTGCAGCAAGGTATGACTCCTCCTCTCCAAGTCTGACAATCACTGTCAGTCTCAAACACTAACTTAGAGACACAAAGGGTTCTTGAATTACTGCCAGCCTTGTGATGGACGAGGTGTGCTTTGTATACAACTAGATTTGAATCATTGTTTATTAGAAATAATTCTTAAAAAGCAAGCTACTAGATGGAAGGATCTTAAGCACTGCTGATGAAGCAATTTGATTTATCTATGAATAGTAATGCAGTTATGTGAGTACCGTCCAACAGTGATCTCAAAGTTTTATTGTGTTTTTTATTGATTTATTTTACAAGCATCTACAATTCTAAATAGGCCATAAGTCTGCAGTTTAAGTTGGTGTGAGGGCTGAACATTGCTTTGCTCTCCAGCACAGATTTATATTAGCTGGACCATTAATAGTTGTTTATAAGGTATATATTTAAGATCATATTAAACCATTAGAACAATGCACAAGGCAATATCCCTTAAACACACTACTTAATATATGAGTGTAAAGTATTTTCACTCTATACCCAAGTGGGACAGCAACATGCATCTCTTCTGGTGCTGCTTCATCTTCTCCTCCACAACCAGCTGGAAAGCGTCCCACAAAGATCAGCGTGAGACAACGGATCATCTGGTAAAATTTCAGAGGTTTCAAAACTTAAATACTGTGAATATTTGCTGGTTTAACACATTTTGTAAACATATTTCTCTTCTTCCAGTCATCCCAAAGCCTTGAGATCTCTGACCACTAGGAACCCCATCAGCCCAGATCTCTTCTTTCCACAGAAACTTTAAGACTGGTTTTCCTTTTATGTTATCCTTGGACAAAAACTTCTATGTATCAGTCATGTACATCCTTTGGTGCTTTTTGATAGGCTATTTCAAGTCACATTTTGTTTAAGTGTGATATGATGTAGCTCTCTCCAGCCTGTACATTTTGCAGACAACTCTACACAATATTGATACAACTGAAGAATCTCCCAGGTAAAAGAGCTCAGAGCAAAGCTGTTCAGTCAACTTCAGTTTTTGGGGCGTGGTAAGAGGAATTTATCAAGCAGGTTATCAAGCAGCTATCACTGGGAATGCCTGTCATAAAACAGTTGAGTCTGGTCCAGTTAAAATGTTCAGTTGAAACACTGGTTCTCTGAAGATAACAGCATCTCTTCACCCTTGATTGAAGCCATCGTCTGAAAAACAATGTCTTACAGTGGGTGAAATGCTGTGGAGCTGAGTATAGTATTAGACTCTTTGTGTGCACTGGTACTGATGAAAACATGAACCATTGTTCAGCAAAATAACATCAATCATTTTGCTGAAAGTGTTTCTTTGATTGAGCATGAAACTTGTTTCATGATCACTTCCATACTTTCAAGTAAAGGTGACACTACACAGAGTGAACTGATTCTAGAAAGGGAGAGATTAGATATTTCAATGGTTTGGGCTCAGATGTCATATGGTTGTGATTCACAAGTATTTATGTTGTATCAGAGAGTTGTATAATCTGATTTCTAATCTGAGTGGATAGTTCTCTTACTGTTTTATACTTGAACTGTAAAGAGTGAGTAGTAGTCTACCTCAAGTTACACAATGCCACAGAGAAGTAATAGTTTTTATACATTTGCAGACATTTATTATGCAGTAATGTGCTGTTTACGTGTTTTGTACAACTTCACAAATGTTTTCATTGGCATTATTTTCTGCCTGTGTGCTGTTAAATTTACAGTTTAAGACAGCAATTAATTCAAGTGTCATGTGAATTTTTTAAGTATTTGCACAAATAAGCAAATAAATCAACAGGATGGTGTTTGGTGTCATTTCCATAAAACCAAAAATAATAATGAATACATTTAATAAAAAGGGTAAATAAAACACACATTCCTCTAAGTGTCAACACTGGAGAAAGTTTATATTGAAATTAACTAAATTTTAGGTTACACTCAGTGAGGGATGAGTATTTTAACACCAGGAGGTTCAAGTTAACTCTGTTTGAGTTAAAAATTCAACTCCAGGAACAGAGTTATTTTAACTCTGCCAGAGTCTATTCGATGGTCACACATGTTCCTCAGACTGAGTTGATTTTAACTCACTGAAGTTTATTCAGAGGGATAAAATTTGCTGTGTGTGCAGTATTTTCAGCTTTACACATGAACATGCAAAATAAACACTTCTGTGATGAAGAAAAGTGTCCATGTAACATTTGAACTGACCATGAGTTCCTGGCCCCTAAACAGAGGAGGTACAGAGAAAATGTGGGCCAATAGGGCTATTTTTTGGGGTACTGAGTAAATTCTGATCATTTGAATATGATTTCCAGAAATGTCATCTCTATATTGTTTCCAAACCTCTTTGCACTCACCCCACCAGGGATGGCAGCTGAGATGTTCAGATAAACAGTGAACCATGAAGCTTAGTGCTGGGTTAAACATCATCACTGGCGACAGATGAAGTCAGGGTAAGAAAGCTGAGAGCAGAAGGGAACACATTCACAAAATTAACGATGACCAAAGAGAGTCAATGAATCTGCTCTTCACTGATTTTCAACTAACTGCCTCTAAGAAGGTGCCAAAGCTCCTGAAGTGCAGTTTGGAAATGTTTCATATTCTCTCAGGGAATAATGTGATGGAAACTTGCAGAAATGACATGATGATTGTTTATATAAGTCCGTATAAAAACTCCTTATTTATTTATTATTTACTAGAGGAAGTCAGGCTTACTTCTGAACAGAGACAACTATTCACAAAATGTACTCAGTGGTTCACTGTATTTAGGTAATAACTAAGATTTCATTTCATTCTAAACTCCAGTGCCAAGCCAATGGAGACGAGCCAATACTGAGTAGATACAATACTGAATACATATGAAAAACAGCAGGATCTGTGCATAGGGACAGAATATTTTCAACTCTTTTGGACTTTTGTTAAACTCTATTTTACTTTTGGACTCTTGAGGACTCTTAGGTTTTGTTAGTAGTTTCCTGTTTTGTTGAAACATGTTACTCTTGTTTTGTGTTTTGAGTTTTGGTTTTGCTTTTCCATTTTATTTTGAAGCCCTAGCCACATCTGTCCTCTGTCTACTTCTTGTCTTTCTGTTTACCTCCTTTTGCTGATTGTCTGTCCATACTATTATTGTGTCACCTGTTGTCAATTAGCCCAGTGTATTTAGAAGTCTCATTCTTCCTTGTCTCCTTGTCAAGGGTGTTTTGGGTCCGCCTGTGTTCACCAGTGTTTGTCCAAGTCTGTTCTGCTGTGTTCTTGCTGTGGTTGTACCTGCTTTTCTCTCCACAAGACTCTGTGTTCCACCTGCTGTCCTGACCTTGTTACCTGTTTCCCTGTCTTTTGTCACCTGGGGTTTATCCTCTGTTCCTTTGGATTCACTTTCATTTGTTCACCCCAAGTAGGACTTCCGAGTTTGATTTTTGAACTTGAGCTTCTGAGTTTTCTCCTTCTTGGACGATTTGATTGTTTAGTTTTGTTTCCTGGCCCTTGGACTTTGATCCAGTGACTTTGAGTTTAATAAAGAGGGACTTTAGCAGCTCGTACCGTCTGTGCTTGGGGTTTCTACACCTGTGCCTCCCCTTAGTGTTCTTGGCCACAGCCCGGTGAGCTGTAACAGGTCCTGCTGATATCTCATATTTTATAATGTTTAAAATGTTTAAATATGGCCCATTTAAAATATTTAAATGCTCTGGCACCAATATGGACACAATATCCTCTGAAAGGATTTTTAAGCCTCAGGATAGAGGCCACTTGAAAGTTACTGATCCCTGGAACAACATCTGATGCTGTAGCTGATTTTCTCACCTCGTCATCTGCATCTCCAGAGCACATGTCCATCGACCCAGCCACTGCTCACAGCATCTCTCCCTCTTCCTGTCTCTCCAGTTCTTTCTGCATGTGACCAGACGCTGAGACCCTTGCCCTTGTGTATCTGTCCTCCTGTGTACTTCTTGTCTTTTCCTTTTTCCCTCTGTGATGAAGACCACGTCACTTTCTCAGTGGTAGCACATGGTGGGACAGACACTCAGCCTGTACCCACTCTGGTTCATAACAAATGATTCCCACTGTTTTTCCTGAGTGGTGCACACACCACATTGTACAAATGTTCATACACCATACCCAACCCTCACAGTAAAACATAAGAGCACCTACACACCAGCTCTGTTATTTCAAGATGGTTTTATTCACTCATATGCTTTACCAGTGCTGCACCATCTTGGTCCTCCCTTCTCTGTGCCTGGGCTGAACCAGAGCAGCTGAAGAGGCTGCCTTGTTGTGGCAGGATATTACCTGTACAGCTGCTTCATTGTCATACCAGGTCCACTGTGAGTGGGAGGGGGATTTTGGTTTGCTTGATAATGGATGATATGATGAAGCAGGTTCATGTATGGTGAATTATTGAAATGATGATTTGTGTTTTTGTTGTGGGTTTAATGTGGGACCTGATTATGATGTGGCGACCAGAATCTCATTTAGTAGTGATTTATAAATTGGTTGGTCTTGGGGAGGGCTTAGGGTTTATAATGCTCCGGCTAACAAGCCTCCAAGGAGAGAGTGAGGGATGCAACACCCTGTAAATTTGTGGATGTAATTTTAATTAATTTGCTTTGCTTTCTGGTATTTTTGGGAACTGTAAATAAATGCTATTTGTAACTCCAGCGAGAATTTTTTAAATTCCCTAAACTAGCAAAAACCCACGTTTGTGTGACAATAATACACCTCAGCCACCTGGAGGGGGTATGCAATCTCATCACCTCACTTTTTGGCCTCTGCTCAGGCTGAGGAGCAGCTGTGTCTGATGTTCATCAACAAACAGTAAAGAAACTTTCCTCAAAGTGCTCCTGAAGGTTTTCACATTCTGCAGTGAACACACAGACTGTTAATGTCTCATTTCTTCTTTCACTTGAAAAGTCATTTTTGGGAGGTGTAGGGGTGTAATGGGGGCACTAATGCTCCAATGCCCCACTTGGTGACAGGCTCTCTCAAAGTAACTTTATAGCCTCTTCCAACCCACAATATTTGGATCCACACTTGAAATTCAAGATGTCTCCTCTGTGGTCCAGCTCCAGAGTCTACAATGCAACACACCTCACTGATCTCTTTACATTATTGTCCAATTCAAATAATAAAGCACAAATGCTGAAATAGGTGAGAATCCTCAGAGTCACATCAGTTCCCTGAGCTCCTTCTCCTCATGCAGTTCTTCAACCCTCCACATTTTCCATCCAACATGTAAACATGTTTATTACTGACTGATCGTCTGATCTGATTTGTTTTTAATTTATTGTTGCTTCTCAGTCTTTAGTTGACTGAACAGGAGTCTTCTGCCCTCAGTGGTCACTGTCAGTAACCTGGCTCTGCACCTGGCACTGACAATGAAGTACAGTATTTCACACTGACATTATTCCCTACGTTACTGACTTATTTTAGCTCTAATGTTAATCAATCGACAATGACTCTCTGTATGTGAACACACATATTAATACTGCTATAAATACAGATGTCGACTGGTGGACAAATAATCAGAGTTTACTGCCACTCCAGTAGTCACACTGACAAATCCAACAGGACTCTCACTGATTATTGGGATCAATATATTGCCAATCATTATTGATGACTCAGCAGGAAGATGAGGACTGGTCATAGTTTGAATAATGTTCCATGTATTATTCATCATGTTTTCCAGTACAAGCAGATACACTGTAAAAAAAAATCTTGACAACTAAAGGATCACTGTAAAAAGTAGGAATGCACTGCAAAAAATTCATTCAGGAAATAAGCTGTAAAAGAATTTAATGGAGGCTGTGCACTGTGTAAAATATAAAGGTGACACAGGATGCTATCAATAAACAATGATGGTTATAGATGATATATGGACTAACTTACAACCAGGATGCACTGTAACATATTCCAACAGTTTAATGAACATTAAAATAAAAAGTAGCGATGTAAAGTCGTTACGCTGCACTATTAAAAACACAACAACCAGGGTGACTGTGGAAAACATCCTGAGGGAAAGGACTGTCAGAAATATGTGATGCAGTGTAAGAAAATGAAAATGACTGAATGACATCAGCAGTAAAGTCAAATTTCAGCTGCTGGTTTTTCAATCTCATCTTTTCTGATCTTTTTTTAAGTTGACTTTTAAATTCATAGATCAGGCTCAAACTCTTCCAGAGTAGTCAAGACTTTCTGCTCCTGTGAACCTCTGAAAGTTTTTTTTTTCAGATCCTTTCAGATAAACTGGCAACATTTCCCAGTTTGAACCAGATCAGTTCAGCTGTCTAAGATTCAGAGAAAGACAAAACACTGAGTGTTCACAATGATGCTTTTAATGTGAAAGGACAAGATCATGATTAGAATCTTAAAAAGTCAAAGTCAGCAACATTTTCTCCTGTAATGATAGCTAGCTTCCATCTTTAAAGGATGGAAGAGGAAGGGATTTACAAGGAATCATTTGAAAATTTAACAAATAAACTGCTTTTAATACATGAATCTGAAAAGGTGTGTGTGTGAGTGAAGAGACACACATGTACAGACCTGAACTATCTCTGTTCAACGGTGAAGTTTCTCTAACAGGAGGAGATTCTCTACCACACACTCTCTACAGAACACTGGCAGACAGGCGACCAGGGCAAACCAAGGATACAGCGTTCAGTGAATGTGGTGTTGAGGTGTAGAGGTGGATCAGTGAGTCAGAGGAGACTCTGTAGAAGGACAGAAACCATAGGACAGTCCACATACACTGCTACTCTGTTTAGAGACAGAGGAAGATGATGAAGAGGGAGGAGGAGGAGGAGGAGACAGGTGTCTTTCTGTTGTTGTGCCAACAAGTAGCCAACATCAGAGCATTACAGACTCCAGGACTGATTGTCCATTCCAAACACACAGCTCTTCTGTGTCCTTCCTTCTGATTCCTCTGTAACTTCACTGATATGTCAACTTTCCTCCACTTGACCTCCTAGTAAATAGCTACCACTCAGACCATTACTACACAGCAGCTGAGGACATCGGGTCAAATCCTGTCGGGATGACTGTGGATATGACTGATCCTCCTCCACATGTGTCCCCTTCCTGTTATGTTAGTTGGGAGACAGTTTTGATTCTTTCTTGTTTACTGTGTTTGTGTAGATGGTGAGTTCACAGAAATCTGATGGAGAAGAAGACACAACACAGTTGCAGTTATTGATCTATCACCTGATCACTGATTGACACTTTGCTGCTTTGTTTCAGGAATCAAATGAAGAAAGCACACTTTACACTTCCTCAGACCCTGGTCTCAAACTCATCGGATTCACCTGTGGCTCCACCCTGAAAGGAGGAGGTCAGACCAGCACGTTCTCTTTCAGCATGCAAACATGGACATTACATGGCTCTCATAAGTTGACAGATGGTTTGATTCCTTATCTTGGAATGATACCTACGGAGCAGGGAGGTGACATGGAGGGAAAGATTTCATCATTTGTCTTCTCCATTTGATATCACTTTTTAAGTCAGGACACAACAAAAAGATTGGAGAATGATAAGATTAGGATCTGAAGAGGTTCAGAAGATTGATCATGGACATTTTAGAGAGCACAGAACAAGATCAGAGACCTGATTTCACTTCCTCCGTCTGAGAGACACTGGCAGATGAACGTGTCTCTGAGCAGTGTAGATGGTTTATTATTGACAGCATATTAGTAGTGTCAGTACTTGAACAGGTATATAAAGTCTTTGGGGGTTGTTGTGGTGAAAGCACTCTGGTAGCTTCAAAGTGACTTCTGTTGGAACAAGGCAGTTCTCAAATCCAGCTGCAGCTCAAATGTTTCCATGCTGACTTTGTGCTGATGCAGCATGAAATCCAGTCTGAAAGTCCTACTCAGAATTACAGAGAAAACAGCTGACCACACCTGATTTAATGATTGTCACATATTTTCTCTTAAATATGACACAGTGAGTCCTGATGAGATACTGAAGTCAAATTAGAGAGAAAATCCCACTTTGTTGTCAATTCAAGCACTTCTGTAGAGATCTGTCATCAGCTGTGACACACTAAATGTTTCCAGCTCTTCCTCCTCTATCACACACTGTCTGTGGCTGCAGCATTCTCCGCCTGAGGTGTCCAGTCTCCAGTGTGGATCCTTCAGTCAACAGACAGCAGCTTCACTCTAGTCTCCTGGATGGTGCCAGCTCAGGTCCTTTCTCAGATGGGAGGTTGGAGCTCAGAGCTGAGGGCCAGAGAAGCACAGCCTTCCTCTGATCAGACATCTGACAGCCTGCAGACACAACATCACACAGAAACCCTCTGTCAACACCTGCTGGTCTGTTTTGTTGTCCCTTTTTGTTTCATATTTTTGTTTTTGGATTCTGGTCCATTTTGGTCCAGGTTCAATGTATATTTAAAAACAAATTCCTTAAACATTATCTGTGGGATTAAAAAATCAACAACTGGAAGGAAAACATAAACAAGAAATTATGAATTGTCTGGAGTCTAGAAAGTTCTGCTGAACTTCAGTAAAATTTACTTTGAACAATCCTACAGTTGGCTGTTTATCCACTGATGTAAATCAGATGAACAAATCATCAGCTAAATGGGTTGATCCCGACCTGAGGTCTCTAGGGTGCAGTGTGGACTCTTCAGTCCAGCAGACAAACTTCACTCCTGAATCCTGCAGGTCATTGTTACTCAGGTCCAGGTCTCTACCAGACTGGGGACTGGGAGCTGGGGCTGAGACAAACTACAGCTTCTCTCTGAGAGGACGCTACTCCAGTCTGAAGAAACAATGAAAAAAAAGTCGTCGCATTTGTGTTGAAAAGGACAATCAAAGACAAAACTCTCAGTTTGCTCATGTCTCAACAATTTATTTTGGGTGGACAGTTAATATGATACAATCAGTAATAAACAGACATACTTTGTACATGTCTGTTTATTACATTCTAAGAATCCATAAGTATTTGGACATTACCGCGTTTTTGTTCTTGGCAGACTTCTCAGCAGACTGACTTTAAAAATATAATAATGGATACTACAGTGTTGACTGCAAAGTTTTACACTAAATAATAAATCTGATGTTTCACATGTTATTGTTTGTTTCAGATACTTTTTGAACCACCTAAAAGGGGTTGAATGGTTCTTTCTATACTGATGTCAACCCTGCTCAAATTAAAGCTGAGACTTGAAGCTGGCGCGGATCCATTATTTTAATTCAGATTCAATGTGCTGAAGCTCAGAGTCTGAGAACAATAACTGTCCAAATACTTCAGGTCTTAGCTGTAACTGTATTAATGTTGGTGCCTGATTTGATTTAGTTTGAATCCTCTGATAAGAATAGTTTATTAGTTGAGTACAGGGCAGCGGCTGTGTGTCTCAGCAGAGTGAGATGTTTGTCCATTAATCTGCTCTCCTCCTGTCAACATCAAGTGTCCTTACGCTGAAAACCTCAACCTCAAACCAGCCTGATGGCCAGACGGCCCGCTTATGGCGGCTGGCTGCCATCAGTGTGTGTGTGAATGGATGTGAATAGGAGGCAGCATGTAAAGGCTGTGGGTAAAAAGTTCTATATAAACGCAGCCATTTACCAGTTTTTAGGTTTAGTGAAATTTGAATCATGATTTAGAGTCAGAGATTCTTACACTCAGGCTGTCCATCATCTTTGAGTGCATTTACCATAGTTGCAGTTGATCAATTATAATTCATTTGAAAGCCTTGTGCTTGGTTTCTCATCCAACCTGGAAAACATTACAGCCAGTTCAATTTGTTATAGTGTACCTCCTCCTGGGCCAAACTCTGTTTCTGTCAATTCTCAGGTTTTTGTCAAATCCTAGTTCTCAGTAGATGAAGTCATTATTGTAAGTGATTTCAATATTGTGTGGATGTTAACAATGTGTATAGCTCTGTTTTGTCTCATTATTAGACTCAATTGAAGCTGCTCAGAAATTAGCAAATAAACCAACTCATTGTTTTAACACACACTTGACCTTGTTCTGTCATATGATGGCAAGTTGAATGGAAGTAAAAAACAGCACCAGGTTTCTCTTCAGCTCTGTAGCCAGGCTGACGAAGTCACAACTCTATTGATATATGTATTCCCTATTGCTCTCAGCAGTAACGACTTCATGGAAAACTGCTAATAAAATTCTACCTATCAGACACAAATTGATCACCTCCTGTCCTCAATTAGCACTGATTTTTTCTTTAAGCACAGGAACTGAAACAGTAAAACCTGATATGTATTTGAAAGTTTCTTTTCATTGATCTTCACCAACTAACTTCTCATTTCTCAAACCATCAACTGTCTTTTAGACCTGATCCCCACCAGGCTCCTGAGAATTTTACCCTAATCAACATCTCTTTACTGGATATGATAATTCCTCCTTGCAAGGCTATGTGCCACAGTTCTTAGTAAATTAAACCACTTCTTAAAGCCTACTCTATATCTAACCTTCCCTTTCTCTTTAAGATTCATGAAAGCAGTTGCCAATCAGTTGTGTGACTTTCTACAGAACCAATAATTTATTTGAAAGTTTTCAGTCAGGATTCAAGTGAATCATAGCACAGAACAGCATTAGTAGAAAGATTACAAATGACCTACTAAAATTACTGAAAATCAGACAAAGGACTTCGTCTCTGTACTGGTCTTGTTGACCCCAGATCTTAGTGCTGCATTTGGCACCACTGACCATCATCCTACTAGAGACTGGAACATTTAATTTAGTATGCTAAAGATTTAGGTCTAGGTCTTACGATGAGATGATTTAAGATAATTTCCTTATATTTAGTATAGCATTATCAGACAAATATCTACAGTAGTTATTTTTTCCCCAGATGTTGTGCAGTTCATTATTATGAAATTCAAATGTTATTAAAGAATGATGGGATAAAAGGGGTTCTGAGAATACAGTCAAATATTCAGCTTCTATGCCATAGTCAGTACAAGATCAAGTTGTGATTAAAACAGTGAGTTGGTTTGTTAACATTTTGAAAGAGCCAATTGGGTCAATACTGAATTAGATGCAGTCTTAAAGGCTGTCATTGTGGGGTATCTACATGAATATTAAGTCACCCACTATGATTGCTGTCCATACTAAGCACTAAATCAGATGCAAATTCAGTGAATTAAGACAAAAAACTCTGAGTAAGCAACGAATTGAGATGATACACCACTGCAAATAGGTTCAGTTTTCTGATAACAGTTTGAATATGAGAGGCAGGATAAGGCTTTGGAGCTGAGGAACGACACACAGTCTCTATAGGAAGGGAATTGTTGGAGATAGGTAGGAATCATGGGAGGTGACAGCCCTAAGAGAAACTGCAGAGAAGCATATGGGACCGCTCTGCCTCCTATGGTCTCAACTCAGGGTTTATCATGAGATTTTTGGTTGTCCTAATAAATCCTGCTTTTCTAGATACAGAGCTACTGTCAAAGTGGGTTTTCCCAAAAAAGTTTTCAGTTGTCAATGAAGGCTACGTGGTTGCTGGTTCCACCTAAACATGTCATCACTGGTCAAATCGGGCGGGGTCCAGAAAACTATAGGTTAACATTGTTTTAGCATGATTCACACCAATTCCACATTATTTTGGTGACCTCCAATTGGGGCGTACTGGGGTGTCATTACACTTGACGTGAATAACAATCTTACCAAATCTCGTTCATCCTTAGCCAGCAGTTTTAATGTGCGCTAGCATCACGCTCTGGCCCCAGAGATACATTTTAACTATGGTCGTTAAGGTCTCTAACACATTTCAAAATGGGCTACCAATAGCAGAGTTTTTTCCTCCAGTGGTTATTATTAGCTGATTGGGAAAATCTGTTTGAAATGTGAAGCGGTTGTTCGATGAACCACGGGCTGTTAGTTTTCTGTGGTCTTGAGTCAACCTCCTACTTTCCCTGTGAGTTCCTGAAGGTTTCATTGAAGTCAACAGACATTATTTCATGACAAATGACGGAAATGAAGTGAAACAGAAGGAATAATTCTTAGTCTAGAGAAAAAGAAAAATTCACAATATGGAACAACAACCAGCTTCAAATCTCATTCATTCATTCATTCATTTCAAAATGAATGGATTGATTCAAGTCCTAGATGAAGATAAACCAGGTTCAGTTGTGGATTAAAAAGATATAAGATCTACAACGACAGACAGTGAACTGACCTCAGAGTCTCCAGTCTACAGTGTGGACTCTCCAGAAACCACACAGCAACTTCACTCCCTGAATCCACACAGCTTGTTGTCCTCAGGTCAGGTCTGTCAGATGGGAGGTTGGACTGAGCTGAGGCCAGAGAAGCTGGCTGATCTGACAAACTGCAGGAACTCAATCTGAATAAAGAATAAATCATGTAGATAAAATCATTTTCAATCAATCAGATATGTCCCTAATCAATGAGCTTTCCACTAACATGAGTAGAGGACTTTGTCTTTCTCTTATTGTGGATCATCATAATGTCAGCCTTCACCACATCGTCAAATGTCACCACAACATTCATACAACTATTCTGTCAACACAGATTCATAACATGCTGGCTCAGTCAAGTCTGGAATTAGAAGATAAAAGATCCAAATCAGACATGTTGGACTAAAGAAGCAGCTTTGATTCACCACTGAAATGGATCAAACACAAAATGTTCAGTCTGATCCAGGAAAGCTCATCTTGCTTGGTGATCACATGACCCAAAATGAAAAGAAAAACTAGAAATAATTTGCAATTGATAATGTCAGACCAAGGATATAATGTAGATAAATACTATAATTATTTTAAGTTTCTTGTAATTAGCAACAAATTATTATACGGCAGTGTGATGCATGTTAAAAAGGAATAGTGAATTAACTCTTTCAGCTTCCAAAAGCAGTTGAAAAAGCAGTTAACTTCTTTGCAAACAGGCAGTTGAGATGTTCATTTATAATCATATGAAATCTTTAAGTGTGGACAGATTTTCTAACAGACATCAGAGGGTTTAGATTTTAATCAACAATTCTCATCTACAAAGTCTCCTCATGTATTCTGAGCTGCAGTGATTACAGCTAAAATAAAAAGCGTCAACAGTGTCAGGAATTCTGTCAGATTAAAGAATCTTTATTTCACTTCAAATGAAACTAGAATATTTGTATGTTATTTGGTGATAAGCTCTCCTTCTGTTTCTTCAGGCCCAGATCAGACTGCTGCTTTTGCCTGGCCCGGTTCACTATTGGCTGGCTTTGGCCCCCACTTCACATGTTGTTTTACAGGGACTGATGATTCTGCTGCACCGACATTGCTCATCTGATCACTGTGAGTTTTAATTATCTGTCACCTAAATCCTTTCTTGTTCTTTTATCCGAGACAATTGTTTTTATTTTTTAGGTAGAGGTCCAGCCTGTGGGAGCAGTTTGCAGGGTACACCTCTGCATGCTGTTAATGATGTAATATAAATGGTGGTGGAGTCACATAGTTTATGTCTTGAATTTTCTCATGTAGTTCAGTGTTGTAGTACACAAGTTTAGCTACTGAGGAACACAGCTAAGGAGGAGAAGTGTTGAAGGTTGGCAATGTTACCAAGCAGGTCCACAGCAACAGTGCAGCCATCCCTACTGCCCTGGAACATTGTGTTCCCCAGAATGCAGGTTTACTTGTGGTTCCTAAAGTATCAATAGAGAATGGGGGAGTGGAGCCCCTCAGATATCTGAGCTCCTCTACTGTGGAACCATCTACTAGTTTAGGTCTTGGAGGCAGGCGCCCTCTCATGTTAGAGGGAGGCTTAAAACTTTCCCTTTTGATGAACCTTATAGTCCAGGCTGAGTAAGGGTTTTCCTAGACAGGGCCACTAGTTATGCTGCTAGGGTCTACACTGCTGGAAGACTTCACATGATGCAGTTTCCTCCTCTCTCCTCCTCTCCCTCTCCATCTGTACACATTCATATCCATTAATGTATGTTACTAACCCCGGCTTCTTCTCTCTCCCATGGTGTTGTGCTTTCTAGTCTCTGCAGTTGCTTCCACCTCCCAGGCTGCAGAGTCTGGATCCTTGGCTGCAGGCAACTACTGGATCACAGGCAGGCAGGGGCGCCTGATGTTCAACATATATAAAAAAGAAAGACTTGCTGACGCCTGTTTGAACTATATAAAGTCAAGCTGCTGAAGCCTGATGTTTGCTTCTTTTGGTTTTCGAGAGTCCCTTTTACAGGAGGACATGGACTGTGGTTAATGTCTCCATCATTTAGGAGGATCCAAAGCAGCAACCACAAATGATTTAAATTTACATAAAAGCATGTGAATGTTTTTGAACATTTAGACTTTAAAGATTAAACTTGAAAAAAAATAGGCAGCTTTCCTTTAACACAAACCATAATGCTTTGAACAAAATGAAACCTAAGTTGACAATATAGAAAATCTGAATGCAATCAGCATAAATAAAACTGAACCTGTACCAGGAAACCTTTGGGCTGAAGTTCTTGTGTGATTAAGACATCATGTTAATTTAACAAAGCATCCCACTGAACTGGTACTGACATCAACTAAAAAAGAAGGTTTTGACTTACAAGCTTGGAGGTGATCTGGACTTTCCTAGTTTCCTCTTGTCCTTGTAACAGCAGTAGCTCCTCCTTCCTTGTCAATAGTGTGCAGAGAAATATCAAATTGCTATACTCTTCTAAATCCTTGAGCAGGTCTGTCCAGTCCAGCTGTTTCTGCTCCTGTTTGACTTCTGAACTTGTCCTGCTGGCTGTTGTCCACTTGCAGCCTGTGACATCAGACTATGGGAATATTGATACATCAAAGGCATCAAAAGGTTAACCTCTCTCTCTCTCTCTCTCTCTGTCTCCTCTCTCTCTCACACACACACACACATTCTTGTCTTAATATAGTTGTAAGGGACACATCCTAACTTTGACTAACATTAACCAAAACATAACCCATACTAGTGATATTCCAATCTTCTCAAAAAATACCAAATGAATTACAACAATAAGCACTCAGGATGATAGCTTTAGGTTGGTGATTTAACTTCAAAGGACAGCAACAGCTATGAACTTCTTTTTATGCCAACACAACAAATTCACAAAGTACTAAATCTGGAGTCCAGCAGGCAAAAAAAGTATGAAAGTTACATTTCTGGGTTGTTTATAACTCGGCTACAGTTTGTGTTAAGCTGTACAAGGCGAGTTTTGGGTTTTTATTCCTGGTGTTCCAGGGATCGGTTTTCAACTCTGCCCCTGAGTTCACGACGCATTTGTCGCAGCATGAGCCACTAAGGAACGTTTCAATCGTCCTGAGGCTGAGTAAGAACATGATTTTTATCAGAAAGTACTTTTAAATGTGTGATATTTTGGCGTCATTTGTTATACTTCCATCTCTTACATGGTACCATGGCAAACTACGAACTTGATGTTGGCTATTGTTGCTTTTCTCATTTAGAGCAATGGCTCCACCAACGTGGATAGCTTCTTTGTCCCCTTAGCTGCCATTGTGGAGCTATTATTTACTCAAACGTTAATATCGGCCATACTGTCTGCTGGCGTGTGATGTGTCTGTATGACAGTAATGACAAACTGTTTGATAAGCTTTCACAAATTAATGACGCGCATCTTGAAGGTAATTAATGCTGTTTTTGGAAATAACCATCCAACTGAAATGCAACCGCATGTCGGTGTTTAAGAGAATTAATTTAAAATCAGCAGCTGGGGCACAGCCTGAAAATACAGTTTGGCTAGCATGTAACAGTTAGAGCTTATAAACTGCACTGTTTTGAACAGCAGTGAAACGTAATATTTTAACAGTGTATAGTTGGGATAACTTTAACTTGAACGCTTTATTCTCAGACATATAATGACATTTCTTCCTTGTAAACCTTGATCAAAAGTACAACCTTGGAGGAAGAGAAAAGACATTAAATGAAGAGGCTTGCTTTGGTTTTCTGGTGCAGATCAGTCAGATGTAGTATTAAATTAATAAAAAGTTAAACATTTTGTAACGTCGTTGTTATGGTATGGTCAACAGAAGAAGTTTTCATATCCAGAGACTTGCTTACTGAAAGTGCAGATCAACAGGGTAAGGGGTGGATGAGGATTCTTTCAAAGATCTGTTTTTTCATCTACAGTGATGATGGTAGGACATTTAAAATTCATATTTTTACTGCACTTATATTTTTAGAGAATTTGTATCTTGACACGAACAAAAATATGTGATTGGCGAAGTGGATGATAAGAATTCAAAAGTACAGTATTAATCAGTTCACCAATAGCTGTATATTATTTGTCTGCGACTGGAGGCCTCCATCACTGAAGCATCTATGAACCTGGCTGATCGTTCAGACCTGACCAGAATATGTGACCCTCTCACTACTTGTGGTACATGAGAGTTATAAGTAATGGTAATGTTTTGTCTTGGAACAGGTAATATCCAACCAGGTATATGATATAGTTTTAATGTGCTGGACTTTAGATTTTGTTGCCTTATACTTGTGTGTGTGTAGATCTTCCAGATCTAAATTGTCCTGCAGCAAGGTATGACTCCTCCTCTCCAAGTCTGACAATCACTGTCAGTCTCAAACACTAACTTAGAGACACAAAGGGTTCTTGAATTACTGCCAGCCTTGTGATGGACGAGGTGTGCTTTGTATACAACTAGATTTGAATCATTGTTTATTAGAAATAATTCTTAAAAAGCAAGCTACTAGATGGAAGGATCTTAAGCACTGCTGATGAAGCAATTTGATTTATCTATGAATAGTAATGCAGTTATGTGAGTACCGTCCAACAGTGATCTCAAAGTTTTATTGTGTTTTTTATTGATTTATTTTACAAGCATCTACAATTCTAAATAGGCCATAAGTCTGCAGTTTAAGTTGGTGTGAGGGCTGAACATTGCTTTGCTCTCCAGCACAGATTTATATTAGCTGGACCATTAATAGTTGTTTATAAGGTATATATTAGAGATCATGGCATTAAAACATTAGAACAATGCACAAGAGCAATATCATAAACATACTACTTCTCTATATATCATATGAGTGTAAAGTACTTTTTCCTCTGTCCCAGAGTGGGACAGCAACATATTTCTTCTTGGTGCTGCTTCATCTTCTCCTCCACAACCAGCTGGAAAGCGTCCCACAAAGATCAGCGTCGGACCCAGCGGCTCATCTGGTAAAATTTCAGAGGTTTCAAAACTTAAATACTGTGAATATTTGCTGGTTTAACACATTTTGTAAACATATTTCTCTTCTTCCAGTCATCCCAAAGCCTTGAGATCTCTGACCACTAGGAACCCCATCAGCCCAGATCTCTTCTTTCCACAGAAACTTTAAGACTGGTTTTCCTTTTATGTTATCCTTGGACAAAAACTTCTATGTATCAGTCATGTACATCCTTTGGTGCTTTTTGATAGGCTATGTGTCAACACTGCAGAAGAGTTTATCTTGAAATTAACTACATTTTAGAGTTACACTCTACTCTGTGAGAGATGAGTATTTTAACACCAGGAGGAGTTCAAGTTTAACTGTTTAAGAGTTAAAACTTCAACTATGCCATAGTCTATTTGATGGTCAAACATGTACACTCAGATTGAGTTGATTTTAACTCACAGAGTTTATTCCAGAGTCTTAAATTTGCTGTGTGGAGCTATTTTACTTTTGGACTCTTGAGGACTCTTAGGTTTTGTTAGTAGTTTCCTGTTTTGTTGAAACATGTTACTCTTGTTTTGTGTTTTGAGTTTTGGTTTTGCTTTTCCATTTTATTTTGAAGCCCTAGCCACATCTGTCCTCTGTCTACTTCTTGTCTTTCTGTTTACCTCCTTTTGCTGATTGTCTGTCCATACTATTATTGTGTCACCTGTTGTCAATTAGCCCAGTGTATTTAGAAGTCTCATTCTTCCTTGTCTCCTTGTCAAGGGTGTTTTGGGTCCGCCTGTGTTCACCAGTGTTTGTCCAAGTCTGTTCTGCTGTGTTCTTGCTGTGGTTGTACCTGCTTTTCTCTCCACAAGACTCTGTGTTCCACCTGCTGTCCTGACCTTGTTACCTGTTTCCCTGTCTTTTGTCACCTGGGGTTTATCCTCTGTTCCTTTGGATTCACTTTCATTTGTTCACCCCAAGTAGGACTTCCGAGTTTGATTTTTGAACTTGAGCTTCTGAGTTTTCTCCTTCTTGGACGATTTGATTGTTTAGTTTTGTTTCCTGGCCCTTGGACTTTGATCCAGTGACTTTGAGTTTAATAAAGAGGGACTTTAGCAGCTCGTACCGTCTGTGCTTGGGGTTTCTACACCTGTGCCTCCCCTTAGTGTTCTTGGCCACAGCCCGGTGAGCTGTAACAGGTCCTGCTGATATCTCATATTTTATAATGTTTAAAATGTTTAAATATGGCCCATTTAAAATATTTAAATGCTCTGGCACCAATATGGACACAATATCCTCTGAAAGGATTTTTAAGCCTCAGGATAGAGGCCACTTGAAAGTTACTGATCCCTGGAACAACATCTGATGCTGTAGCTGATTTTCTCACCTCGTCATCTGCATCTCCAGAGCACATGTCCATCGACCCAGCCACTGCTCACAGCATCTCTCCCTCTTCCTGTCTCTCCAGTTCTTTCTGCATGTGACCAGACGCTGAGACCCTTGCCCTTGTGTATCTGTCCTCCTGTGTACTTCTTGTCTTTTCCTTTTTCCCTCTGTGATGAAGACCACGTCACTTTCTCAGTGGTAGCACATGGTGGGACAGACACTCAGCCTGTACCCACTCTGGTTCATAACAAATGATTCCCACTGTTTTTCCTGAGTGGTGCACACACCACATTGTACAAATGTTCATACACCATACCCAACCCTCACAGTAAAACATAAGAGCACCTACACACCAGCTCTGTTATTTCAAGATGGTTTTATTCACTCATATGCTTTACCAGTGCTGCACCATCTTGGTCCTCCCTTCTCTGTGCCTGGGCTGAACCAGAGCAGCTGAAGAGGCTGCCTTGTTGTGGCAGGATATTACCTGTACAGCTGCTTCATTGTCATACCAGGTCCACTGTGAGTGGGAGGGGGATTTTGGTTTGCTTGATAATGGATGATATGATGAAGCAGGTTCATGTATGGTGAATTATTGAAATGATGATTTGTGTTTTTGTTGTGGGTTTAATGTGGGACCTGATTATGATGTGGCGACCAGAATCTCATTTAGTAGTGATTTATAAATTGGTTGGTCTTGGGGAGGGCTTAGGGTTTATAATGCTCCGGCTAACAAGCCTCCAAGGAGAGAGTGAGGGATGCAACACCCTGTAAATTTGTGGATGTAATTTTAATTAATTTGCTTTGCTTTCTGGTATTTTTGGGAACTGTAAATAAATGCTATTTGTAACTCCAGCGAGAATTTTTTAAATTCCCTAAACTAGCAAAAACCCACGTTTGTGTGACAATAATACACCTCAGCCACCTGGAGGGGGTATGCAATCTCATCACCTCACTTTTTGGCCTCTGCTCAGGCTGAGGAGCAGCTGTGTCTGATGTTCATCAACAAACAGTAAAGAAACTTTCCTCAAAGTGCTCCTGAAGGTTTTCACATTCTGCAGTGAACACACAGACTGTTAATGTCTCATTTCTTCTTTCACTTGAAAAGTCATTTTTGGGAGGTGTAGGGGTGTAATGGGGGCACTAATGCTCCAATGCCCCACTTGGTGACAGGCTCTCTCAAAGTAACTTTATAGCCTCTTCCAACCCACAATATTTGGATCCACACTTGAAATTCAAGATGTCTCCTCTGTGGTCCAGCTCCAGAGTCTACAATGCAACACACCTCACTGATCTCTTTACATTATTGTCCAATTCAAATAATAAAGCACAAATGCTGAAATAGGTGAGAATCCTCAGAGTCACATCAGTTCCCTGAGCTCCTTCTCCTCATGCAGTTCTTCAACCCTCCACATTTTCCATCCAACATGTAAACATGTTTATTACTGACTGATCGTCTGATCTGATTTGTTTTTAATTTATTGTTGCTTCTCAGTCTTTAGTTGACTGAACAGGAGTCTTCTGCCCTCAGTGGTCACTGTCAGTAACCTGGCTCTGCACCTGGCACTGACAATGAAGTACAGTATTTCACACTGACATTATTCCCTACGTTACTGACTTATTTTAGCTCTAATGTTAATCAATCGACAATGACTCTCTGTATGTGAACACACATATTAATACTGCTATAAATACAGATGTCGACTGGTGGACAAATAATCAGAGTTTACTGCCACTCCAGTAGTCACACTGACAAATCCAACAGGACTCTCACTGATTATTGGGATCAATATATTGCCAATCATTATTGATGACTCAGCAGGAAGATGAGGACTGGTCATAGTTTGAATAATGTTCCATGTATTATTCATCATGTTTTCCAGTACAAGCAGATACACTGTAAAAAAAAATCTTGACAACTAAAGGATCACTGTAAAAAGTAGGAATGCACTGCAAAAAATTCATTCAGGAAATAAGCTGTAAAAGAATTTAATGGAGGCTGTGCACTGTGTAAAATATAAAGGTGACACAGGATGCTATCAATAAACAATGATGGTTATAGATGATATATGGACTAACTTACAACCAGGATGCACTGTAACATATTCCAACAGTTTAATGAACATTAAAATAAAAAGTAGCGATGTAAAGTCGTTACGCTGCACTATTAAAAACACAACAACCAGGGTGACTGTGGAAAACATCCTGAGGGAAAGGACTGTCAGAAATATGTGATGCAGTGTAAGAAAATGAAAATGACTGAATGACATCAGCAGTAAAGTCAAATTTCAGCTGCTGGTTTTTCAATCTCATCTTTTCTGATCTTTTTTTAAGTTGACTTTTAAATTCATAGATCAGGCTCAAACTCTTCCAGAGTAGTCAAGACTTTCTGCTCCTGTGAACCTCTGAAAGTTTTTTTTTTCAGATCCTTTCAGATAAACTGGCAACATTTCCCAGTTTGAACCAGATCAGTTCAGCTGTCTAAGATTCAGAGAAAGACAAAACACTGAGTGTTCACAATGATGCTTTTAATGTGAAAGGACAAGATCATGATTAGAATCTTAAAAAGTCAAAGTCAGCAACATTTTCTCCTGTAATGATAGCTAGCTTCCATCTTTAAAGGATGGAAGAGGAAGGGATTTACAAGGAATCATTTGAAAATTTAACAAATAAACTGCTTTTAATACATGAATCTGAAAAGGTGTGTGTGTGAGTGAAGAGACACACATGTACAGACCTGAACTATCTCTGTTCAACGGTGAAGTTTCTCTAACAGGAGGAGATTCTCTACCACACACTCTCTACAGAACACTGGCAGACAGGCGACCAGGGCAAACCAAGGATACAGCGTTCAGTGAATGTGGTGTTGAGGTGTAGAGGTGGATCAGTGAGTCAGAGGAGACTCTGTAGAAGGACAGAAACCATAGGACAGTCCACATACACTGCTACTCTGTTTAGAGACAGAGGAAGATGATGAAGAGGGAGGAGGAGGAGGAGGAGACAGGTGTCTTTCTGTTGTTGTGCCAACAAGTAGCCAACATCAGAGCATTACAGACTCCAGACTGATCGTTCCTTCAAACACAAGAATTTACTCACCTCCTTTTCCTTCCTGATTCCTCTGTAACTCTTGATATAAACCCTTCCTCTCACTCAACCTCCAGTAACAGCAACCAGTGAGACCATTACTACACAGCAGCTAGGGCCACTGTCCGTCTATCTGGATGATAAGGATGTTGATCCTCCACCATGTCACCTTCCTGTTGTTGTCAGATGGTTTGAGGTTTCTGTACACTGTGTTTGTATGGTGAGTTCTGAAATCTGATGGAGAAGAAGACACAACACAGCTGCAGTTATGATCAATCACTGATCATTTGGTTGACACTCTGAAGATGGTTGAATGTGAGCTGCTTTGTTTCCAGAATCAAATGGCTCCACCCTTCCTCAGACCTGGTCTCAACCAGCGGAGTCCACCAGGCTCCACCCTATGAAAGGAGGGGGGGGTCAGACCAGCATTCTCTTTCAGCATGCAAACATGGACGTACATGGCTCTCATACACAGATGGTTTGATTATTCTGTTCATTCAGCACAGAGACAAAGGACATGGAGTCCTTATCTTGGAATTATTGATCTGACCTGAGAGTCTCCAGGGTACAGTGTGGACTCTTCAGTCCAGCAGACAGTAGCTTCACTCCTGAGTCTCCTGGATGATTGTAGCTCAGGTCCAGCTCTTTCAAATGGGAGGGGTTGGAGCTCAGATCTGAAGCCAGAGGAGCACAGCCTTCCTCTGTGATCAGACATCCTGACAGCCTGTAGACGCACACAACATCACACAGGAACCCTCTGTCAACAACTGTTGGTTTGTTTTGTTGTTCTTTTTTGTTCATATCTTTGTTTTTGGTTCTGGTCTATTTTGGTCCAGATGATGTTTAAGGAATTTGCCTTAAATACATTGAGTGAGGCAAATTCCTATATAAGGCCAATTCCTTAAACATCATCTGTAGGATTTAAAAAAATCAACAACTGAAGCAAAAACATGAGAAAATGATGAATAATTGTCTAGTAGAGTAAAATCTAGAAAGTTCTGCTGAACTTTAGTAAAATTTGTTTGAACAGTTCTACACAAGTTGGCTCTTTATCCACTGATGTAAATCAGATATGAGCAAATCATCAGCTAAACAAGTTGATGGATCCTGACCTGAGAGTCTCCAGGGTACAGTGTGGACTCTTCAGTCCAGCAGACAGAAGCTTCACCCCTGAATCCTGCAGCTTGTTGTTATTCAGGTCCAGCTCTCTCAGACTAGAGGACTGGGAGCTGAGAACTGAGGACAGAGCTTCACAGCTTGTCTTTGAGAGGTTACAGCTGCTCAGTCTGAAGAGGAAACAATGAAGAAAAAGTCAAATAACATTTGTGTTGAAAGGACAATCAAAAGAACTCTCAGATTGCTCAGAGTCGAAGAACAATAACTGTTAAAATACTTCAGGTCTTGGCTATAACTGTATTAATGTTGGTACCTGATTTGATTTGGTTTGAATCACTCTGATAAGAATAGTTTGTTAGTTGTAAGTACAGGGCAGCGGCTGTGTGTCTCAGCAGAGTAGAGATGTTTGTCCATTAATGCACAGCTCTCCTCCTGTCAACATCAGAGTGTAATCGCCTTTAAAACCTCAACCTCAAATAAGCCCTGATGGCCAGACGGCCCGCTTATGCCATAGCGCTGGCTGCCATCAGTGTGTGTGTGAATGGATGTGAATAGAAGGCAGCATGTAAAGAACTGTGGGTAAAAAGTTCTATATAATATGCAGCCATTTACCAGTTTTTTTAGGTTTAGTGAAATTTGAATCATGATTTTAGAGAGTCAGAGGATTCTTACACTCAGGCTGTCTCCATCATCTTTGAGTGCATTTGCCATAGTTGCAGTTGATCAATTATAATTCATTTGAAAGCAGCAGTAGCAGAGTTTCTCATCCAACCTGGAAAACATTACAGCCAGTTCAATTTGTTGCGGAGTGTACCTCCCTCTGGGCCAAACTCTGTGTTTCTGTCTGAATTCTCTGAGTTTTGTCAAATCCTAGTTCTCAGTACAGATGAAGTCATTATTATGCAAAGTGATTTCAATATTGTGTGGATGTTAACAATGTTAGCCTTAAACCTACATTTTGTCTCATTATTAGACTCAATTGAAGCTACTCAGAAGTTAGTAAATAAACCAACTCATTGTTTTAACACACACCTTGACCTTGTTCTGTCATATGATATTTGAGATTGAATCGAAGTAAAAAACAACACCAGAGTTTCTCTTCAGCTCTGTAGCCAGGCTGACAGGAGTCACAACTCTATTGATATATGTATTCCCTATTGCTCTCAGCAGTAACGACTTCATGGAAAACTGCTAATAAAATTCTACCTATCAGACACAAAATTGATCACCTCCTGTCCTCAATTAGCAAGCCAATTGAGTCTAATACTGAATAGGATGCAATCTTAAGGCTGTCATTGTGGGTATCTACATGGATATTAAAGTCACCCACTATGATTGCTTTATCCGTACTAAGCAATAAATCAGATAAAAATTCAGAGAATTTTTAGTGACCTCCAATTTAGCGACCTTTCGACTGTGTCATTACATACGACCGTGAATAACGAGGCTCTTACCAAATCTACGTTCATCCTTAGCTGTGCAGTTTTAAATATGCTTCAACATCACCCACTTCTCATTCCCAGGAATTCGTTTAACTTATGGTCGATGGATTCTAACTTCCTGATATTTAAAAAATGGAGCTGCTAATAAATTGTGAGTTTTTCTCCTCGGTTTAACCAATAAGTTGATTGGGAAAAATTCTATTTTGAAATGTAAGCGGTTGAGGCGATGAAACCGCAGGCTGTTGTGGTTTTCTTTGTTTAAAAGGGTCAGCTTCCTACTTCCTGCTTGAGTTCCTGAAGGTTTCTAATGGAAGTCTTGAGACATTATTCACGTACAAATGATTTGTTAAAGTGTTACAGAAGGAATAATTTCTAGTCTGAGAAAAGAGAATTAATAATAATAGAACAACAACTGTTTTCAAATCTCATTCATTCATTCATCTATCCAAAATGAATGGATCTGTTCCAGTCCTAGATGAAGATAAGCCAGGTTCGAAGGTTGGATTAAAGATATAAGATCTACAACAGTAACAGACGGTGAACTGACCTCAGAGTCTCCAGCCCACAGTGTGGACTCTCAGAAAACCACACAGCAGCTTCACTCCCTGAATCCTGCAGCTTGTTGTCACTCAGGTCCAGTCTACTGTCAGATGGGAGGGGCTGACTTCAGGAGCTGAGGCCAGAGAAGCACTGGCTGATCTCTGACAAACTGCAGGAACTCAGTTCGAATAAAGAATAAATCAACCTTTAGATAAAATCATTTCTAATCCAATCAGATATGTCCTAATCAATGAGTTTTCTATCTTTAGGTGAGTAGAGAGGGACTTTGCCCTTCTTTCTTGTGGATCATCATAATAAATCAACCTCTACCACACATCTTCAAATGTCACCACAAATTATCTTCTAGCAATAACTATTCATGCTCAACACAGATTCATAACATGCTGCTGAGCTCAGTCAAGATCTGGAATTAGAAGACTGAATTCAAATCAGACATGTTGGACTAAAAACTGACTTTGATTCACCGACTGAAATGGATCAAAACTTCAAATGTTCAGTCCTGATCCAGGAAAAATGTCTTGCTTGGTGATCCATGCATTTAAAATGAAAAGAAAACGAAATTCTGTAATTGATAATATGGAGACCCAAGACATAATGAGATAAATACTATAATTATTTTTAAGTTCTTACTTATTAGCAACAAATTATTACTGAACAGTCAGCGTTTTTATGTTAAAAAGGAATAGTGAATTAACTCTTTCAGCTTCAAAGCAGGATGGAAAAAGCAGTTAACTTCTTATAGGCTCAGTCTGATTGAGATGTTTGATTTATAATCATATGAAATCTTTAAGTGTGGGACAGTTTTTCTAACAGACATCAGAGGGTTTAGTTTTAATCAACAATTCTCATCACAAAGTCCTCATGTTATTCTGAGCTGCAGGATGCACAAGAGCAGTAAGCGGCCAACAGTGTCAGGAATTCTGTCAGATTAAAGAATCTTTTAGTTCACTTCAAATGAAACTAGAATATTTATTATGTTATTTAGTGATAAACTCTCTTCTGTTCTTTTCAGGCCCAGATCCAGACTGCTGCTTTGCCTGGCCCGGTTCTTTTATTGGCTGGCTTTATTTACTTCACATGTTGTTTTTACAGGGGACTGATGTAGATTCTGTTGCACCGACATTAGCTCATCTGAACTCACTGAGTTTTTAATTATCTGTCCATATAAATCCTTTTCTTGTTCATTTTATCCCGAACCAATTGTTTTATTTTTAGGTAGAGGTCCAGCCTGTGGGGGAGCAGTTTGCAGGGTACACACTCTGCATGCTGTGTGGTAATATAAAATGGTGGTGGTCACATGGTTGTAGTCTTTGAATTTTCTCATGTGTAGTTCAGTGTTTGTAGACTTGCATTGTTTGTAGACTTGCAGTGTTTAAGTGTCTTCTAGTGGGACCAGCACCAGGTGAGGACATGGTCAGCAGTATAAAGTAGTTGATAGAATCTCCCCACAGTGAGGACTCTTGCCCCTTTTTGTTTTAAAACTTTTTATTGTATTCAGTTGGTGCTATCTAGGATATTTCAATACTGTAGAATAAAGAGCTATCGTTTGTACTTACTTACCTGAGTGCTTTTGTTCTTTTTCCAGGTCTGTTAGTTCTCCAACACTTCCTGTCTTAATTATCTAGGGTTTAAATAAACTTAATATTTGTTTGAATGCATGTCTGCTGCTCTTCCTTTTTGAACTTTTTAGTTATTTATGTCACCACTCAGTATAAGTAAAAATATATTACTTTGAGGTTTATCATTTTAATTCCTCAGACCTCTCTACAGCCTGAGTTGGTCACATAAAGTAAAGCCTGAAATGGACGTGAAACTGAAGGAAAAATTCTTAGTCTGAGATAAGAAAAAGTAAAATATGGAAAAATAACTATTTCAAACCTCATTCATTCATTCAAGATGAATTAGGATTCAAGTTGAAGTTCTGGATGAAGATAAAACCAGGTTCAGTTGTGGATTAAAGATATAAGATCTACAACAATAATAGACAGTGAACTGACCTCAGAGTCTCCAGAGGGTACAGTGTGGACTCTTCCAGTCCAGCAGACAGAAGCTTCACCCCTGAATCCTGCAGGTCAAAACTGTTACTCAGGTCCAGGTGTCTCAGACTAGAGGACTGGGAGCTGAGAACTGAGGACAGAGCTTCACAGCTTCTCTCTGAGAGGTTACAGCTGCTCAGTCTGAAGAGAAACAATGAAGAAAAGTCAAATAACATTTGTGTTGAAAGGACAATCAAAGGAACAAAACTCTCAGTTTGCTCTGCAGCTCACAGCAAACTAACAGACCTGCATTTGAAAACTAGGCCAAACATCAAACACAGATTTGTTGGAGTGAAGCAGAAATATCAGCTCTTTATCCACCTGCTAACCAATGAGGAGTCTCTACATTGATGATCATCTTTCATTGGCTCTGATTCAAATCCTTTCTGTTTTATTCTCAACAAGTTGGAGACATGACAGTTAAATATGACACAATCAGTAATAAACAGACATGTACAGTCAAGGCCCGTAAGTATTTGGACAGTTAGACATGATGTTATTTGGGATCTCAGCACATTCACTCTAAAATATAATAATGGATACTACAGTCAATGACTGCAAAGTTTTACAGTAAATATTAAATCCGATGAGTTTGTTTCTACTTCATGTGTATTTGTCCAGTTTCTTTTGAACCACTAAAGGGCTGAATCTCCCACACAGTTATTTCTATACTGATGTCAACCTGCTCAAATTAAAGCTGAGACTTGGCTCTTTAATGTAGGATCCATTATTTTAATTCAGATTCAGTGTGATGCAGCTCAGAGCTCAGAGATGATGATAAGGGAATTAAAGAAGAGAGGAATTTATTTTCCGTCCTGCTGAATAAAATAGCAGAGTCTTTATATAATTGATGAATAAATCCAACTATCTATACACTTACAGAGCTTTGTTAGAGATCTTTGACAACTGGCAACAGCTTCAGAAGACCTCCTCTGAAGCAAGAGTATTTCTTCAGGTCAAACACGTCCAGATCTTTTTCTGATGACAGTAAGATGAAGACCAGAGCTGACCATTGAGCAGGAGACAGTTCATCTGTGGAGAGACGTCCTGAACTCAGGGGACTGTTGGATCTGCTCCACCAGAAGAACGATCATTCAGTTCATTCAGACAGTGGAACAGGTTGATGCTTTGCTCTGCAGAGGGAGTCTCTTCAATCTTCTTCTATGTTGATGTACTGGACTGTTTGCTGATTGGTCTGTGAGCCACTTCCTGTCTGTGTCAGCAGACCTCTAGGAGAGTCTGATTGGTCTGCAGTGAAAGACCCAGGAGGAAGCGGAGGAACAAGTCCAGATGTCCATTTGGACTCTGTAGGCCTTGTCCACAGCCCTCTGATAGAGCTGTGTTGGATCAGGTTTGTCTCTGAACAGTTCAGACCAGTTGGAGGTTGATTGTTCTTCTGACAGCAGATTGACTCCAGACTTGATGAAGGTCAGATGGACATGAAGGAGCAGCCAGAAACTCCTGAAGACTCAGATGGACGAAGCAGAACACCTTGTCCTGGTACAGTCCTCTCTCCTCCTCAAAGACCTGTGTGAACACTCCTGAGTACACTGAGGCTGCTCTGATATTGATGCCACACTCTGTCAGGTCTGATTCATAGAAGATCAGGTTTCCTTTCTGCAGCTGCTCAAAAGCCAGTTTTCCCAGAGACTCAATCATCTTCCTGTTCTTTTTACTCCAGTGTGGATCTGTCTCAGCTCCTCTATCATACTTAACATTCTTCAGTTTGGACTGAGCCACTCAGGAAGTGGATGTACATATCAGTCAGGTCTTGGGCAGCCCTCACTCCTCTCTGGTTTTCAACACATCCTCCAGAACTGTAGCAGTGATCCAGCAGAAGACGGGATGTGGCACATGATGTGGAGAGCTTAGTGAAGTCTTGATGTGGGAGATGATCCTTCTGACCTGCTCCTCTCTCTGAACCTCTTCCTGAAGTACTCTCCTTCTGTGGGTCAGTGAACCCTCTGACCTCTGTCACCATGTCAACACACTCAGGAGGGATCTGATTGGCTGCTGCAGGTCGTGTGGTTATCCAGAGAGGCCGAGCAGAGGGAAGCAGTTTCCCCTGATGAGGGTTTGTCAGCAGCACATCCACTGAGGTGGACTCTGTAACATCAGTCAGGATCTCAGTGTTGTGGAAGTCCAGAGGAAGTCGACACTCATCCAGACCGTCAAAGATGAACAGAACCTGGACCTCTTCAAACCTGCAGAGTCCTGCTTCTTTTGGTTTCAGTAAAGAAGTGATGAACAAGTTCCATCAAGCTGAACTTTTTCTCTTTCAGCACATTCAGCTCTCTGAACGTGAATGGAAATGTGAAGTGTATGTCCTGGTTGGCTTTGTCTTCAGCCCAGTCCAGGAGTCAGCTTCTGTGTTAAGACTGTTTTCCCAATGCCAGCCACTCCCTTTGTCATCACTGTTCTGATTGGTCCATCTCTTCCAGGTGAGGCTTTAAAGATGTCTTCTTGTCTGATGCTTGTTTCTGGTCTGGCTGGTTTCCTGGATGCTGTTTCAATCTGTCTGACTTCATGTTCATCATTGACCTCTCAGTCCCTCCCTCTGTGATGTAGAGCTCTGTGTAGATCTGATTCAGAAGGGTTGGGTTTCCTGCTTTAGAGATCCTCAAACACACACTGGAACTTCTTCTTCAGAGTAGATTTAAGCTTTACGTTGACAAACTGGAGCAACATGTCCTGAATGAACAAAACAAGAAACAACATCAATGACTGATTCATAAAGAAAACATGACATGTTCAAGTCCCCTAAGAACACACATGAACATATGTCCCTCCATGTCTTGAGATGTTAGTAAATGTCCCATTTGTCCATCATGTTGAATCTTTAGAGAAATCCTCTTACTGCTGTGCAGACAGTCAGCCAGCTCCTCCTGCTTCATTCTCCTCAGGAAGTTCACTGTGATCTCACAAAAAGCCTCTCTGCTGCTCCTCCTCTGTTCTTCATCCTCACTGTCCAACACGTCCTCATCCTCCCTCTGACTCTCTGAGCATTCTGGGTAATCTGGACTCACAATCTTCTGGATCTTCTTCAGCTCCTTCTTTACAAAGTCACAATGTTCTCCTCCAGCAGCTGGAACAGAAAAACTATATGAATGACACAATCAAAGTAAAAACCATGGAGCCAAACATCAGATCCATGTTGGACACACTGACAATCCACTGCTCTAAAAAGTGCAGCATGGAGATTATTGTCAACACAACAGATGTCAAAGTAGTTGTTGTTCATGTACAGACCATAAATATGGAGTCCAGGTGTGTTTGATGCTGCTGGGCAGACTGAGCACTGGGAACCTCTGAGCTCTCCTGGTCCACTCTGTGGAGGAATCATGAAGAATTAGCTCACATTATGTTTGCAGCATCTGTGAGCGCTTTTATGTTTTGTACACAAACAATAGCTGCTTTTATGTTCTTTGGTGACTGTCCTGATTAAAGCAAACACTATTGTGCTGTGACATTCTCAATGAGAGGAAACAAGCAATCAGTTCTGTACCTCATGACCCCAGAGTCACCACAACAAGTCCAATTTTTAAATGATGAGTTTTAAGGACTCACACTGGGTTTGACAGAAGTCTCACCTCTGCTACAGGACACTAACACAAACACTGGAACTGGATAGGTGCTGAGTTACAGGGAGTTTTAGTTCTGATCTGAATGACACATATAAGAACATAAGAAGTGCTTTTCTTGAAAAGAGAAACGCCAACTTTGCTTACTAAAGCCTGTGTTTCAGCCTTATCATGTTCATATACTGTGTCATTCATGAAGCCTGAGACAAAAACACAATCACTTCATCTTTCATAGAAGACCAGTTATACAGGACAGCTGTCTGATACATTTTAAACTCAGATGCAGCTCACTTCTTTGCAGCAGAGGGAGGCTGTCCTTTGAAATCATTGAGGCGACCCATTGACCTGTCACTCTTCATGGACACACAGCTGGGCTCAGGTCCATGTTCAGGTCCAGGTCCAGCAGAGTCTGGTGTGTGCTGCTGCTCTGGCCTTCAACACAACACACACACAGCTTTGAGTGTGAATAATGATGGTGCAGTGATGTGAGTGCTGAGCTCTGACATGGAGAAGAGTCATGGACAGTTAGAGATCCTCATCTCACCTCTGAGCTTTGGTCTGGATCTCATGGTCCCCACACAGAGACTGCTTTTAGGGGAGGCTCCTCCTCTCTGTCCTCACACTGATTCATGATGCTGAATTCACATCCACATCAGCTCACACACACTTTCTACCTTCATCTGGAGAGAAAACACAAATCATTCATCTGCACATCAACTGAAATCATCCTCTCTCTATCATTTGTCCTGTAGAAATATCAGCTGCTCCTCCACTGATTGGCTCTTCTTCTTTCTTTTTTTCATATCTTTCACATACGATTCAGAGATGAACATTTTCATTCACTGACACACAGATGGACTGAGATCCACTGGTTTTATCTGACAATCTGTTTGTCTGCAGTGTTTCTGTAGAAATTGACTTGATGAAACAAGCTGCAGGTGATTATTCCACACAAAACAACTGAGACTCAGTTCATTTCTCCTCATTATTATTCCAGGGCCCTTTTAGTTGGGGCCCCTGGCACTTTCCTGCCTTTTCTAATAGTAAAGTCTGAACTATATGAAGCAGCAACAACAAACAAAAAACCAAAACCAAACAGTAGAGACAAAGATAGACATCAATAAAAACATCAAATATGTCCTGACAGACAGTTTTTCTGTTTGTACTGTGACCAGCCACAGAGATATAATCACCCATCAGAGCTGCTGAGATGCTTTTTTTATTGTGAGAGTATTTATGGATTTGGGTCTTTATCATCTAATTCATCAGGTAGAGTTTGTCCTGATAGGACCAGGAGGCCTCTGACTCTGTGGATGGAGTGTTAACTGTCTCTCTGAAAATCACATAGAGCCTGAAAACCCTGTCAGCCCCTCTGAGCTCAGTCCCAGAGAGTTCATCTAATGACAGAGAAAGTCAGAGCTGTTCTCCAGCCGCTGTCCGGCCGAGCTCAGACCGTGATTTAGCGGCTCAGACTGCGAAGAGCAGCGGCTCAGGTCCGCCTCCTCCACAGGCTGATTCAGGCAGGAAAAGCTGCCTTCAGTCAGCAGTAAGTGGAGCCACAGACTAACAAAGGCCCGTGTTCAGCTACTGACCATCAGCTCACTCTGCTTCTACTCTGACTCCACCGCTTTCTACTGCAAATATCCACACAACATAGCGGATAATGAATGAATGAAGAGCCACAAATCGCTGCGTCTTTCGTGCCGCCATGAAATAACGGATCTCTTCCTGCCACTTTACAGTGACAACTCAGAGTCTACACAGCTAAACACCTCAACGCAGTTTAAAAAACAAAAATACAAAACACAACAACATCCAAAAAACTCGAACATCACATAATTCAGGTAACTACAGGAAGTGTTGACGAGTAAAACATTAAAAAAGCGGACATTTACCTTCGAAAGAGAAAATCATCCGCGCCACAAACTTCTGTCAAAGTGAAAGTAAACTTTTAGCAACCGTGGAGTACAGTGACGGGACTTCCGACTCTTTTAAAAGAGCCGGTTCTTATGGCTCGGCTCACAAAGAAGAGCAGCCTGCTCGCCCCAAGTGACTCACCAGATTTATTTGTTGCTTAAATTATTTATTACTAAAATAACGTATGTTAAATACTGTGTAAATGAATTACCAATGTGCAAAACATGTTTATTATTTATATGGCTTGGCTAAACATTGATTATTATAGGAAATATGCTGTAAAAGAATTTAATGGAGGCTGTGCACTGTGTAAAATGGCAACAAAGGTGACACAGGTCATAGATGAGCTCTGGACGAACTTACAACCAGGGGATGCACTGTAAAATATTACAACAGTGTAATGAACTTGTAAAAATAAAAAGCAGCAGATGGTCAGAAAAAGGGAAGTTAGCTGCACTGTTAAAACACAACAGCCAGGGTGACAATGTGGAAAAAACATCACAAGGAAAGGACTGTCAGAAATATGTGATGTACTGTGAAATGAAAAACGACCAATGAAAACATCAGCAGTAAAAAGTACACAAGTATTATCAGCAGCCAGAGGATTCACTGTAAAACATGAAAAAACAGGGTGAAAACCAGGTAAACACTGTAAAAATGACAGATGAAGCTAAAAAGTTTTATCTTAGTTTTTTTCTCAGATCTTTTCAGATAAACTGTGGCAGCGTTTTAGTTTGAACTCAGTCAGCCTCAGTTGTCCCAAGATTCAGAGAAAGACAAAACACTGATGTTCACAATGATGCTTTTTAATGTGAAAGGACAAGATCATGATTAGAACTCTTAAAAAGTAAAAGTCAGCAACATTTTTCTCCTGTAATAATCAGAGCTTCCATCTTTAAAGCGACCGCCGAGAGGAAGAAGTTTACAAGGAATCATTTAGAAGAGCTTAACAAAATTAACTGCTTTAATTACATGAATCTGAAAAGGTGTGTGTGAGTGAAAGAGACAGACATGTACAGACTGAACTATCTGTTCTCTGTGTCTCAGACTAGAGGACTGGGAGCTGAGAACTGGAGGACAGAGCTCACAGCTTCTCTGAGAGGTTACAGCTGCTCAGTCTGAAGAGGAAAACAATGAAAGAAAAGTCAAATAACATTTGTGTTGAAAGGACAATCAATGAACAAAACTCTGTTTAAGCTCTGGCAGCTCACAGCAAACCAACAGACCTGCATTTGAAAACTGGGCCAAACATCAAACACAGATTTGTTGAGGAAGCAGAAACATCAGCTCTTTATCCACCAAGCAACCAATGAGGAATTTCATTGATGATCATCTTTCATTGGCTCTGATTCAAATCTCTTCTGTAAGGCGACAGTGGCAAGAAAAAACTCCTTTTAACAGGAAGAAACCTTGAGCGGAACATGGCTCATATGGGGGACCCTCCTGCTGATGGACGGGCTGGGTGAAAGGAGGAAAAGGAGGAAGATAGGACAGCTAGGAATGGAGGAGAGGAGGAGAAGGACATGCAGCATATAAAACATGATACAAACAGGGTTGGCAATGTTTGAGTGCCAGCATTCAGATTACAGAACAGTTAGTGGATACTGTGCTCTGCAGATTACAGTTATGATAGGAAACAGAGCACAGAAGCAAAAAGCTGTCATGATTGGTAATTATTTACATTACAGTCTGCAGAGAATATTAATCCAATATTTATCTGAAGTAGAGTGGACCACAGACAGAGAACATGCAGCTCAAGAGCCAAAGACACCTGCAGAAGAAGGTACAGAGAAAGAGACCAGAGAGAAACAAGCACAGGACTACAGGACAGAGAAGGGACATACAGAGTTAGTGACATGTAATAAAGACTAATAAATGTGAGAGTGGGTCTGAGGAGAGAAAAGTGAGAAGGAGGTGTGAAGAGGATCGCTGAAAGTCCCCCAGCAGCCCTGGAGCCTATAGCAGCACATAACTAAGGGATGGTTCAGTTGCCTGACCAGCCCTAGAAAACTATATCCTTAACTGTAACAATGTCTGTAGAATTGTGACTGGACTTTAGGAGTTTAACCGTTGAAATAACTAAAGACTGTAACTACAACTAATTATAAGCTTTGTCAAACAAAAAAGGTTTTAAGCTTAATTTTAAAATTAGAGAGTGTGTCTGCTTCAGTTGGAGAAAGTCAAGATCGCCCCACGCGTGATTGTGTTGCTCCAATGGCGCTAGAGACGGGAAGCGCTGTCATTGATAAAATGCCGCTTGTTTATCCATTTCTCTTACAGTTTGATTAAAACGACATACCACAACTACTACTAGAGTGCTGTTAAATATATTAATGCATATATTATTAATATATTGACCCAATATGTACACTTTGTATTGACATATTCTTTATAAGCAAGACTATGAAATCTGGGCTTTAGGTCAAGTTTAAAAAACTTTTGATAACGTTGCTGGAGCCAGACCTCCATTACAGAGATGTGGTTAATATTATTAAAGTCAGTCAACAAATGAATTGTCATCTGTCACGCGAAAGTTGAAAGGAGAGAGTCGAAAGTGAAAATCGAGTGAAAAGAATATAAATAGCAACTTAGTGAAGCAAAGTTTTTCCAGAACACAGTTCTTAACATGTGCTTTGTCATGTTTCTAATTAAATATGTTTCAGTCTCTTTACCTTAAGCTCTTGACTGATAGGCATCATGTTGGAACCGTGATGAACAAATGTCTCATGTAAACTGCCTCTGACTATTAGGCCATTGATGTTACTACTTCAGTAAAAGTCTGTAGCATTGTCAGCAAAATGTTCTTTTAACTATCAAAAGTAAAAAGTAGGTAATGTGGCAGGCAGCATTTAAATATATTTATTCAGCTGCATAGAACCATTTTAGATCCCAGTGCTTCCACTTTGACTTCCTAGTATCATGTTGTTGTTGAACGTGATACAGACATCACTCACCTATACCTCAGGATGAGGCCACTTGAAAGATGATAATTTTAATGTGACTCTTCTGTTTGTTTGTTTTATTTACTACAATGTCAACATGATGTTTAGATGGCTATATAATAATGTTTAAAGAACAGTAGTCAGTGATGGCTGACCACTGTTCTTTGTGATCCCGATTTAAGTCATCATACCAAGCACAACAATGTAAAAATATCATTGATATGACATGATCAGGTGCAACTATTTGGATTCTTGCTGCATTTGATTTTAAACTCACAGAATCTTTTATCAGAATCATGTTTTAGTTCCTAAAAGTTAAAAATGACTTTACAGTATATTGTATTGGATTACTTATGATTTAATAAATGAAGTGATCCAGACTCACATGTGTGTAATCTGTAAAGGCTATATTAGTTATAAGGTTGTTGTGTCTGTCCTCATCCCAGTTCAATCTCATAGCTGGATTTAGTACCTCTATTTGGAAATTTCTGTTTTTGATGTAAAATAACTTCAGTGTCTCACTATAAAGAGAACTCCCACTCACTCATTCACTCACTGTCACCACTGAGGGAAGCAGACAAATCCACTTTGAAGCAGTGAAGGTATTTGGAAAGAGTTTTTTTCGCTGCCCACATGTGTGTGTGTTGTGTGTGTATCTGTGTGTGTGTGTGAGGTTAGTGTTATTATTGGGGTTAGGGAGTTGAGGTTAGGGGCTAGTAAGGAGAGGCTATGAGTAATGTGCCAAATATGTTGTCTGATAGGAAATGCCTGGAGCTGAACCCTCACTCTTCTCGCTGCTGAGGATGAGCCTCTGTCAGTCAACCTGCTAACTGACCTCCACCGGGACTGACAAGATTCGGACTGAGCTGGTCCTGTAGAGGACCAAGTAAGTTGCCATGAGTGATGGGAGAAGTTGCCACCACCAATATTTTAAGAAGACGTTAGTTAGTGGTGAGAGAAGATGACAAGAACTTGGCTGACGTATTCCATGGAGGAACAACAGCCTTTTTTGCCTTTTTAGCCTTCTGCTGCAAATTGTTTTCAAAGAGGAAAATTAATTTAACAAGTTCAGGAATGGCAGATTGGAAACATACAGGCTACCTCACATCACATGTGGAAAGCAATCCATAACACCCCAATTGCATGAAAGCATGGAAGGAACTGGCAGTGAGGGTTAGAGGTGGAAATGCATCATGGGGCAGCTCGGCTGCCTCAGGGGTTTCTCTTTTCTTTTTCTTTCTTCTGTGTATGTGTGCAGGTGTGTGTCTTTGGTGCTTCTCTCACAGGTGAGGATCTCCAGGGCAGCTCCTCCTCTCCTTCACAGGCCCAAATTGTGCAATCTGGGCTGCACCGTCTTCCTCCAATTTATAAGAGGCTCGGCACCTGTCAGCCTCCTCACCAGAGATCGCTGCTCCATCATGTCCCGTGGTGACTAACCTCTGAGCTTTCCTGCAAGATTTTGTAGATTACTCACCTTTGTGCCTTCTCCTCCTGACTCCCCATTGAACTTCATGCTCTCTCCTTCATCTACCACAGAAACCTGTTTTTTTCCTCATACTCACTCCCCCCACCACCGCTGATGCTATTTCACCTCCCTGGATAAAATGCTGCTACTTATCACTTTTATCATTCACTTTTGGAATCAGCATCAATTTAACACTGCTAACTCTGTCTGCTTTTGAGTTCTGGCCTGGCTTCAGGACTTCACTGCTCAAAACTATTGATTAGCAGGAGATGGCACTTCTGAGGCTGAGAGGGTGAGATGGAGACGGAGTGCTGGGATATCGCCTCACTGCTATTGTGCAGTCACCGGCAGTTCGAATTTGGCTCTATAGGTTGCACAGAAACACTGCTCACACAATCCACACAAGCCAGGCTCTTAGAAAAGCTGATGTGGGGGCACACACATTGAATTTAATTGTGTGTGAGTACCGCTAAGGATCTATTGACGCTAAGGAGCTACTTGGTGTCCTGCAAAGCTTTTACACATTATTTCAGCCTCCACTCAAAGATGGGCCAATATGACTATGTCAGCGTCATCTTAAAGATGAGGGCAGAAACAAGGTGGGAGGCAAGCAAGCTCAAGAGTGTTTGTTCCATGAGGTACCAGGGGCTTATTGAGATTGTATTGAGAGAGGCTTAATCGTCAGCTTCAGCATCTGCACTGTTGTTTGATATGACATATTATCTGCAATAAAGCATGTCAGCAAACTCATGCGTGGATCTAGCTGTGAGTCTTTTGAAGAAGACAGAGCAGGGTCTCCAGAGCTACAGTCATCAGTATCAATCACTCAATAGGGAGCAGATTTCATATGATGATATTATTGATAATTTTGCAACAAGGAAGAACAGAAAGGTCAGGTTTTAGTTTTGTTTGTTATGGGAAATTTAAATTAGTTTTCCCTTTGGTGTTTTATCGTGATAAAGGGTTTGTGCTGTTCTATATTTTTTTTATCAATATTTTGATTTTTTTTTGATTTTTTTTTTTGTATTAAAAGTTATTAAAAGGGGGTTTGCGATTTTTATTTTTTTAAAACTTTGTTTTTTATTTTTTTTTTTTTATCTTTTTTATTTTTTTATTTTTCAAAAAACTTTTTTTAAATTTAATTTTTCATCTTTTTTTTAAAATTTTTCTCTTAAATTTTAAAATTTTTTCTTTTTTAATCAAGGAATTTCAAAGAATTTTCCCCTTGGGGATTAAAAAATTTTTTCTGATTCTGATTCAGAATATTTTTTTTTTTTTTTAATATTATTTTTTTTCCCGGGGAAGTAATTAATTTAAAGAACCCCTGGATACTAAGGTCGGGGGAGGGTTTAAAAGCTAAAAGGAACGAAGGTTATTTAAAATTTGCATAAAAGAAACATTACCGTTAGAAATCAAGTAAATCCACAACATACGTGGTTGTGGTAAAAAAAGAAACCCAGAAAAAAACTGTCAAACGTTTAATGTGTCTGGATCGTTTTAGAAAAAAGAAGGGGGGCCTGATTTTTTGTTTTGTTTTTAAGGTTTTTTTGGGGCGGGTTTTTTGAAAGGGGGAAAGTGTGTAAGGGGGGAATGGGCAAGCAGAGCAGTGTAATGAAAACCTGCAAAATGTAATGATGAGTCATTTGCCATGTCAGTGGATTGGCCCCTAGGGGTCAGCTATGGATTTATAACATCCACTAAAATTAGAAAAGGTAAATATGTGGGAAAATTTTGATGGCCCTTTTTCCTGCAATTATGTTTGAATAGTTTAAACAACATTTGGTTGTGCATTTCCTTTTATGAAGATGGGGGGTACATGGACCAGTGCCCTGTGTTCCTCCAACACAACCAACCAAACTCTCCCTTTCAACATGGAAGGTCTTTGTTGAAATTAAATTGGTTGAAACAAAGGCCACTAAGTATTTTTTGTTGATACTATTTGTTAGGAGCTTTCAGTTTTTAAAGGGGTCTTATTAAAAGATTTTAATTTAAGATCGGGTTAATGATTTTGTAGGGAGGAAATGGGGGAAAAATTCAGTGGGCCAGTAATGTTTGAGGATGGCGGATGACTTCCATGAAAAGAGCACTTATGTTCAGGATCTTGTCTTATCCTTTGGACATTGGTCAGGAATTTTGTATTTTGTGATGTGTTGAATTAGCACCCGGGAGAAATGTCCTTGGGGAGAGGGTTAGGCTTCCCGATCATTAATATATGTCAGAGGTTGCGGGGTTTGTCCCTTCCATAGTCTGTGGGAAAAAACAGAGGTTGTGCTTCAGAATAAATCTTTTTGGGGTGGAACTCTGAAGAAATTTTAATTTTATGATTTTTCGTTTCTTTAAAACCATTTGGTCTCCTCTTTTGGCAGGGGCACAGTGACCCCATGGCCGGCCGCTTGGGGTTCCCCAGTTTTCCTTTTCTTCTCAGTTTTGGGTGGCAAATTTTTTTAAAATATTTTAAAGCAGGAGGGGGGACAGGGACAGTGGGTGGTTTGGGTGGGCTGATGGGGAATTGTTCATCAGAATCCTGTCCTGCAGCTAGAATGTTTGATTTCTGGTTTTTTTTAAAGGGGTCTTGATGTCCCCATTGCACCCTTTTGGGAAAGATTAGATTATTTTGATGGATGGTTTTGGGCTTTTCCAATTTCCCTGTTTTTTGAGTTGAAGTGCCCGGATGATGGGATAGTGATGGAGGGTGTTCGTTTTTGATAAATTAACGTGTGGATAACGTGATGATAGTTTTTTGGGCCCTGTACATTGTTCAGCAGCACAAAAACCCAAAAAAAACTTTAAGAAAAAAAAAGACAGTGTAATTTTTTCCCGGGCCCAGTGTCAGGTGCTGTTATCAGCCCAAAACCTGCATGGTTAAAGGGAGTCTTTTCCCACAAAAACTCTTTGTGCATGTGCTAAAAACAAAACATAAGAAAAAGAACGACTTTTAAATTTATCGAAAAGATGCACTCTCAGAGGGGCTGTCATTTGATATTTAGACATTTTTTTCGGGGTGTGGTGTGGTTGGGGTTATGGGCTCAACCAACGGGTGTGTAGGGAAAACGTTATGGGGGTAAAATTTTTTTGGTTCAACTCCCAGTGTGTTTTTAATTTTTCTTTGATTTTAGTGTGTTTGTTTTTTTGCATGTTTCACCAAAATTGTGCTTTTATTCTGCAGAAAAGCCCAGCGATTGACTCCCCACGGTGTAATCACCTGCACCTGTGGAGCTCAAGATCAGCGCTGATAAGTTAGGCAGGAAACCGGAAGAAGAACGCGGCGGAGAGCACAGACGAGACACGGGGGCACCGGGGACGGGCTGCAGGACCACGCCGGGTTGCCGCTGACAGAAAGCCAGGACGGATTGTTGCAGGCTCCATGAAGAAGCGGGCAGGTGTTACTCTGCCCAGCAGTGTCGATAACGATCTGCGGCGAAGCGTAACCTGTAGCGATACCTGTATGTGTGTTTAAAAGTGCAGTGACTGCTGTCCCGCTTTCCGTTGGTTCGAGGTCGGCGTTCTGGGGGGAGGACAAGGGTGGCGGTGCAGCGTGGTGGGATGCGTGGTGCCGAACGGGTCGACTTGTCCTGCAGTGACCGAGTCTTCTCCGCCAGCACCCAGTGTGCGATAAGCGGCACCTCCACAGATAAGACTCTGAATGGCTACCATTGGAACTCTCCCCCCCATTCAGTTTTAGTCTCCCTCTTTTTAAAATACCTTTTTACCAATCCCGGTTTTATAGTCTTTTGGTATTTATTTGTGTTTTTATATTTTATCTTATTTTATGAATAAACACTCGTGTTCCTGTTAAGATCTGTGGGTTTTCTTGGTTTTAGCAACTGCTCTCTCCTGATATTTTTTAAACCACACGCATTTTTAATATACTTTTTATTAAATACGGCAGGACACTTACTACAACCCCACCCACATACGTTGTTACAATGTTGTGTTGAAGTCATGAGTTAATGTTAATGAAGCTTGGATTAATCAGTATAGTAGGCCTTTGTTAAAGCGTTGGAATGTGAATTTGACCTCCAGTCTGTATTTGTTTATATCATTTCTTACATCTCTAGGCTGAAAGAGATGGGATTTGTTGTTAGGAAAGTTGTTTATTTGTGCCCAGAAAGAGGCACAAAAGACGAAATGTAAGCTTTAAAAGCCTTGGCAGTGTGTATTTACAAACAGGGATGTCAGTGCTCAGGAGGCAGTTTATAGGTTGAGTAACATGCACCTGAAGGAGACTCTGAAGGGGACAATAAGTAGTTAAGATGAGTTTGCCTTTGAGTGTGTTGAGGCAGAAGTTGCTGTTACTACAGATGAGATGTGGATGACAGGTTTTGTTGATAGAAAAAAGAACAGGCCAAATGACAGCACTTTTGATGATGTGTCTCTGGCGTCTTTTGCCTCTGAATTTTGTGTCCTGTCTAAGAGTGAAAATGTGTCATGGATAGAATTAAGTAATGGTTGTGGATTTATAGCTAAAAGACGAATACAGCCAGCAGTTGTCCGTTAGGCTCACTTTACACTCACAAAGAGAAGTTCTGAGAAGTTTTACCAGAGGATTCTGCAGTTGTTTCTGCTACACAGTTGATATCACCGGTTAATCCATTTCAACTGTGAATCTGAGAGAATCTATAGGTCACACCAAGGTCAGGTTAGGGATGGATCACTATATTCTGTTAAGTCTGTAGTTTGATCTGAATAGGAGCATGTTTGAGAAGAACCAGAGGATTTAGAAAACATTCCAGAGTAACATAAATTTGTGATGGGTGTTTGTAGAAGATTTTAGTAGTGTGAGCTCTGTCCCACAGCAGGAATTAGATACGTTTAGAGAGCATAGATGAGTTAAGGAAAGAACTACAGTCTTATTATTTAGCTCTTGTTCAGTCTCTTAATGGAGACACAGTTTTTCTGTTTTCTACCAAATTAGACAGAGGTGTTTAGAGAAGGTTAATGGTAAAAAATCCTGCACTGATTTTTATTACTGGCCGAGATTGCAGGTACTGGTAAAGTCATGTTGAGTAAGAAGCCGATTCAGTATGAGTCAGTGAGATTGTTGTTGTCAGTGTACGTTACCATCCTGACTCTGTTTGTGTCTTACTGACTGCTCCTACAGGGATTGCCATAGCTTATAATTTGAAACAACCATTCACACCACACCCTTAGTATATGGAGGAATGTTCTGGCTGCCGTTTGCTCCTTTTTGGGTGAAGAGAAGATTTAAATTCTCTTACGTGCCAGATATCGTGATCTACAGCTTGTGATTACCTCAGATTAACACACACATCTCTCCTCTCTACTTTCACTACTCTGGGTTTCAGTTACATGGAAAGTGGAGCCCAGAATATGAGGCTGATGCTCTGATTTAACAGGAATCCACTATGGCTGCTAAATTAATTTGCCATGGTCACTTTCGTTTTAATGAAATGCTCGACTGATAACTGAGGAAATGTATGACACGCGAGTCTCTCTGATGGATCTTGACATCAGTAATTGGTAAGAAATATTTTCAGCAGTCAGTGTGTGTGTTTAAGTATTTGTGTCTAACAAACTTGACCAGAGATTTATCTCTGTACCTCAAAGGAGTCAGATTCTGAATTGATTTTCTTGACTCCATGTTTCCAAAGGAACAACTCTCTGAAACACTAAATCATTTTCTGAAGTACATGACACCATAGATGATCTGATACATGGAGTAGACTGGCAAGGATCCTCTGGTTAATGCACCTGTGCACATTTTTATCTCCCTTATCAATAAAATCTCTGCCTGAGATAATCTCTTTACATATCCCAGACCTGCTGCTGTCAGTCAGGAGAGAGAATTAGATACTTTTGTTGCCAAACTTCACTCAGCTTCTGATATTTTCTCTTTTCCTAACTGGAGATGGCATCTCAAATAAAAATTTCTTCTTTAATAATTATCACTACATTTTTAGAACACATCACATGTTTTTAACACCTCCAAATTATAGTGAACTGCTTTATTCTCAAATGCAGCCAGTTTATCAGACTCAGCACTGAACCACATTACCTGCGTTCTGTGGATAGGTGATTGTCATCAGATGTGACAAATTCCAATGTGACTCCTACTGCAGGAGGTTGTTAAAAGGACAAGAAAGGAGAGAAAAAAACAAAGTTAATATCAGAGTGTGAAAGTACAAACATGTTGAGGAAACTGTTTGGAGCTGCTAGTGTTTTTCTTCTCTGAAATGTCAGTTTTTTGAGAACAGCCTGCTCCAGACAGACAAACATCTCATTCCTGCATGTCAGAAACTCCTTCCATTTCATTGTATTGATTGGTTTAACTTTGTTCTTCAAGAGAAGTTCAGTGACTTAGAATTTCTCTTTTTGTATCCAGTCACTGATTTGTGCTTTTTTAATCAGAGTGTCTCAGAGAGACTCAGTGTTGTTCTGTCTTTTGTAGTTGGGAAAGTTTCTCTGCTCACTCACCAAAAGCTGGATCCCTTCAGATTTTGGTGTGTGTTATAACACAATCACTTATGAAAGCCCTTGACTGCACAGGTGATCTCCATTTATCAATTATGTAACTTTTGAGACCAACTGGCTGCAGCACTGATGTTTTAGATGTGTCCTGAATATTTTTTTGTGTTTTATGTGTTTTTAATAATGAATTCAAATCACTTTATAAAGATCTGTTTAACTTTTGTCATTAAAGAGGGTCTTTTTTCTGTTTGGAAGTGTTAAATAAATTAAATTCACTTTGGTTCAGTGTTTGTATAGATTCATAACACATTGAGTCAAAGGGAATTCTTTCTCCAAGCAAGCAGGAGGAAACACCACTGCACTTTAAATCAACAGCTACACAATGACATGAACATTTAACAGAAAAAGAAGAATATAAGCATTAATCCATTTAGATAAGAAACTATAGGTTTTAAGTGACACTTTCTTACACTGTAAGAAAAAAATACCCTCATTCAATTAATAAAATGAGGTAAACAATTTACAATCAATATTATTAATTTGATTTCACAATGTTTGGTATTGAGTAAAATTCTACTAAATTAAACTCATTAGTCATCCATTTAATATGAGTAGAATCAAAGAGAAAACACAACTGAATCTTGATTTCAAAACCTAAAACAACAATGTTGAGCCACTGTGCAAATAGTACAAATAAAAATGTATTAAATTCATGCATTATACTGAGTAATAATCATCTGCAATTAATCTGCAGAAAATTGATTTGAATTTCACCAATGAAAAGTGCATTAAAATTAAATAATATTTCTTTCTTAGGAATAATCTAGTTTATGGCCCAAAGAGTACAGAACTCAAATACTTTAAATCAAATTTTTATTAACAATTCCAACTGTCAACTTTTGTTGACAGAGAGCACCGCAACCTTTCAAGTCAAAAACATATACAGATGAAGACACAAATTTGAATTAACTTTGGATCAATAATTATCTTAAATAAACATCCTCCAGAAGTGCTTTGTACCAAAACAAAAACAAAAAAGGTATAATGTTAATGGAGTAAAAAACATTTTTTGAACTTGGTACTTTGAACTACCCACAAAAACAACACTAACATTTGTGGGACGCAGTCCCATAATCAGTGCTAACTTAAAAACATAGCACATCTAAATGGGCAGTTCTCATTGTAAAAAGCTGAGCACTGTGTAGTACAAATGTTTTACCTAACTACAGTCTGATTTAAAAGCCAGAAGCATGTTCTTGAAACAAAGTGGTGTGAACAAAGAAAATCTGAATTAATAGGACTGGCTGATCTTAAAATAAAAAATCTTCCAGAAGTGCAGGCACCAAAACAAAGCAGAAAATGTAATGTGTACAGATAAAACATATATGTAATGAACCACCCACATATAAACACTACCACATTAGTGGGGACACAGTCCATATCAGCGCCATTAAAAACATAGCACTTACGTGCAACTCTCTATTGTAAAAGCTGAGCACTGTCTAGTACAAAGGTTTCTTACTGTTTACTACAGTCTAATCTTTAAAGCCAAGTTTGGTAATTTGAGGAATGGACTTTGTCTGACAGCTTTGAATCATCCAGTTGTAAGAAAGTTTTTGAATAATTCTCAAAGGTATACTTCAGCTCTTAAGATAATCAAGATTGAGTGCGGTCAAGCCGAGGAGGACAGAGCAAGACTCATAATGTCACTAAGTCCTCTGTGATGACTTCCACCCCCATGACAATTGTAATGTTCTTTGGGCTGTTGCTCATAGAAGTTCCGGGCTTTGTGGTCACAGTAATTGCCATTATGATCTGTCTAAGTTCCTCCAAGTTCTCAGTGTCCTGCAACATGAAATTTCAAGTGTCTTAGTATAAAACTCAAAATATATTGTAAAACCAAGTAAAAGGGCAATCAATCATAATTCTAGGACAAGGTACTGAATTCCCAATTCTCCCATGTCCTGTGCTGTGTCTCTGTAATGATGCAGAAGCTCACCTCTTGTTGTTAGCTCTCAATTGACAGATCTTACATTTGCCATCTCATTTGCGCGACACCTATGAAAAACACACAAAGATTTAGATATGAGAAGTGTCTTTCAGCAGATTCCACATTTTCACATCGTTTCTCTCTCTTTTTCTTTTTTACATTCCAAACATGGCTGCTGGAAGAGTGAGTTCAAAAGCATACGTTGAGTGCAGCTCTTTCAGTCAATTTTCTATATGCACTTCCGAAGTTTTTATGGACGCAGTGGGCAGCTGCTTTTTTAAATCACTCCTACGCAGCAATGGTAAGTCCTGGAATGTAGTTCCAGCAATACGTTTGCTTCAATAAATCTTAGTGCAATTTATGTTACGTTAGTGTGTCGAAGCGCGTGGTGAATGTTCCAAGTAACAACGTGTCCACGAGAGGCGCTTTTGGAGTTACTGGATTCATTGTGTATTTGAGGTTTTTGAATGAAAAGCCAATAACGCTTTTGCCTCATTGAGAGAGCTGAGCAGGTCGCCTCCGATTCTAAAAAACAGCCTTCAACACCGACAGCTAAGGTTAACGAGGCTACTGCTTTGACCATAAAGACTAATTAGACGACGGGGAAATGAGGTACAAATCCTCTTGCTCTGTGTCGCTCAAAATGTGTACTGAACTCCCCAATAAAATACACACGTTAAAAAGCCTTTCAGAACGTGAAACATGACGTATACTCTTTAACAAATAAAACAACGGTAGGGAGCCGGTATTTTAATTCAACAATTGTTTTGTGGTAAAATGTCATAGACATATTTCAGTAAAATATAACATACATGACAAGTTCAAACGCCATTCATGCCAGTCATCTGTATATGTAAATTGGGCGTTTTTTCCAATGGAGTTCGGTGGTCGGGCTGATCAAAACTCCATCTATCTTACCCTAACACCGCTAATCAGATATAAAACTTCTTGTTACTAAATGCAGAAACGTCTTTGGTGTACCGCTAGTCCGAAAATGAATGTTTGTGCTTCCACTTTCTGCTCCTCTCTCTCCTGCTAAGTGCTTTAGCTAACATTAACATACTTTATGCATGAAAAGAAATACCTCACGTAATACGTAATAAAACTTAATAGACTGCCTTCTACAAGTGCAGTTTAGGTTAGTCATCATTTGCAACTTGCAAATCGAAACAACAGGGAGGAGTTACATTACATTACCTGTGCAGGCCATAACGATAAAGTATAACTGTCTTACCTTAGTTAATCCAAGTAAATTGTGAGATTGCAGCCTTCAAATCTCTTGTGGCTAAATGATTGGCTGCTGCATTTAAAAAGAAGGCGGTGCTTTTCAATTAAAATTTGCCCGATTACATTAATTTGAATTCATTCAATATTCTCTATTTGGAATTAAATAAACATAATGCCTCACGTTTTTATTTAAACAGAATTGGTATAGTTTTATTCCAACAATTTTTATTTAAATGTAATTAAATATTTACATCAAAATCAAGAAGATAATTATATTGAATATATTTCATATAATAAATTAATTCAAATCTATTTCTGACCACAGATTCAGTTTTTTCTGGTTATAGTGGAAACTAAGGACGTCTTACTGAAACCAAAACAGCAAAAAGAGGTGAATCCAAAGAAACATGAGGAACTGAATTACAGGGAGTGAATACAGGGAGCAAACTTCAGGAGCAGCATCCACCAGCTGGTGGCGATCATCCTGCATTCACTGTTTGGAGACTCCTGGATGTTGTGGTCATCTGGACAAGACTTCAGTAACCTCGTGGATCCCCATGGTCCCACAGAGGCAGTCCCTGGATACCCCCACACCTCACAGCCTGGATGCTAAGATAGCAGAAGACTTTCACTGTGCCTCATCACAAGCCAGGCCTGCTGGAGTGCAGCTTAGAGGTTTCAGTTTGGTGTGGGGGTTAATGTTAGGATTAGTAAGATTCTCTTTCTCCCTTCACTTTATGTGTCCTTTGTGTGTCTCCTCCCCTGGTGTGTGTCATTTTGTCCCTGCCTATCTCTTCTCACCTGTATGTGTGTGTGTGTGTCTTGTGTGTGTGTATGTGTGCTGCTGGTCCAAATGCTGGTCAGACCTCACCCATTGTTCTGCTGCTGTACCTGTGCTGCTGTTTGTTGGGAGAATAAAAAACCTATGAGTTGGTCCGACCATTTGCCTTGGCATTTGTTTTTTTCCTGTAGCGTGTCTCTACCTGTGTCATCACAAAGGCCATTCTTAACACAGAGATGTCTGACTGAGGTTGAGAGGCATGAATGACAAGTTGAACATCAAGCTGTTTATCTGGGTTTGAAATATAAGCAAATGATAAAGAATGTATACATTACTAAGCATCAGTATGATATCAGTACTCTATATGCAACAGACAACATTTGAGCCAGCTCACCAGTGGGTCTTTAGCTGAGAGAAAGAGTAGCCTCATGCAGCTGCACACACACACACACACCTGATACACATCACAAACTTCATTCACACTGAGGAGGCAAAGGACGAAACACTAATTTTCCCACACAGCTGTGGCCATAACAAGAACATAAAAGCTATAAGATCAGTAACATAGTATGATTTATTGGATCATTTGGTATAGCAATCATTGTTAAATCGATCATCTCACAGGATCTGAAATGGGAGCAGAACATCAGCTCCATCCTCTAGAAGGCCCAGCAGAGGGTATACTTCCTGCGGCTCTTGAGGACTCCCCCATCAGCTGCTGCTGTAGTTCTACACATCAGTCATCGAGTCTGTCCTGTGCACCTCCATCACTGTGTGGTTCGGAGCTACCACTAAGCAGGAAAAGACCAGACTGCAGCACTCTGTGAGGACTGCTGATTATACCATTGGTGTCCCCCTTTCGTTATACTTTGTGTGTTGGTGGACCTTGCTGTCCAATTGCCTGTTTTGCACCCATAAATAATTGTCAAATTCTTTTGTATGTAAATAATAACTGGCAATAAAGTTTTCTGATATATCTAATTCTATTAAATAACTATGTTTCTCGCAGGAAAGCCCAATCGGTTTTCCCTAACATAACATCCTTTTCCCCATCATTAATTACTCACCTCTCCTCCCAGGAACAACAGAACAACCTGAATGTCATTAACAAGTTCATTTCAGTCATCTCCCTTTCCTGGGGCCACTGCCGTCAAACCAGTTTTACAGCAGTGGATAATATCCACTGATCCCGGAGACAGACGGATGCATATTCGGCTCTGGTGACAGAATCACAAATAAATTTATGATTTATTCACAGCTAATCAGGGACGCTGAGGAGGGCTTCCGGGAGCCGTGGACTGGGGCCCCCACCCGAGGCGAATGATCCGAGACCTGGACCCACCCCCCTTCTCCC
>JAFBJY010000368.1:0-40075 GCA_016801885.1 Toxotes chatareus | reverse complement strand
ACATATACTCACACTACATATCTTATCATGGGCACAACTCACATTTCATGCAATATGATTATTATTATATTTTACTTGTGTGTGCATTAATATTCCCTCACGTGTGACGCTCCATAGTTTCACCATATAGTTGACAAGTTTATATTTGCATGATTAATTCACCTTGTTAGCTTTGTTTGAAGTGTTTCACCATATAGTTGACAAATTTATATTTACTTGGTAGAGTTACTAGTTACGCTTTGTTTTCTTATTGTTCAGTCCAAGTAACAATGGCAATGTTCTCCTCTATTTTATGGTTAAGTCCTTATTCCGCTTCCTTATTCTTTTTCAACATGCTGCTCAAATTTTAATGCTTTGGATCCTTACATGTATTATGAACCAGTGTTTGACATTGCACCAGTTTTGTGATGTAGTGATGTGGATCGCTCAGGCTGGATGGATGAACCCCGCTTAAGGGCCAGTTGGAGCTGGGTCCAGGGGTCCCGCTGAGTCCCCACACCTTAATCTTTGTTCCTCTTAAGCTTTTTGTCTTCAAAAATTTAAATTCTAAGTACCCAAATCTTCTTCAGAGAAAAATGCACAGGAGTCAATCAGGTGTCGGATATCAGAGAAAGAGTCCAGAAAGCTTTATTCTACAAACACATAATCTACAAGCATGTAGTCCTGCAGGGAGCATCTGAATTCTCACCAAGTGTACATCAGCTTTTATACGCGGGCTGCACCCCTGTTTTAAGGATACACATGATTTACAATTTGGGGCATGTCCAACGCATTTTCATTGATCAAGGTCAGCCAGTTTTATTGAGTCAGAGTTAATACATCTACTTTTGCCCCTCTTCAATACACCTAGGGATTTTTACAGGCAGTCCTCTCACCACATAGATGTTACCTGTTAACCCGGCCTGAGACCCTAAGTCGTTATCTAATGGTGTCAGGGAGTTTCTCATCTATTTTTAAAATTGGTCCAGCCAATCTCTATCTCAGTTTTACTTCTCCTGCACCTTTTTAATAATATCTTCAAAAGTTCAGTAGTGCTAGACAAAGAGTGATACACTAACAGCAGGTGTCTGACCTGGCAGGGAGTGATACACAGACAGCTGGTGTCTGACCTGGTAAACACCCCTGCGGAAATCCCTCAGAAATCCCCATATATTTCAGTGCACACACAGTAAACAGAAAAGGCAGATAGGTAAAGTACAGACAAGCTTGCAAATAAACAACTTAAGACCCTGTCACCACACTGTGCTTTTTTTGTACTACAGGAGCAGTGGGATTGTGTTTATTGACACATTATCTCTTAGATTCAAGTCATCAACACAGTTCCTCAGAAATATGAGCCTTTCTGCTTTGCCACCAGAGACGACTACATCAAAGTGCAGACATGATGATAGTACAGTTATATAGTTAAATCATAAACTGTGGAACAGATTGTGTGACAGACAACAGCTCGTATATGTAGAAGACAATGCAGCAGTGCAGCAGGTTTCTGTGTATCTTGATATATGGTCTCTTCTCACACCTCTAATGCCTCCATGTGAACAGACTTCCTGCAACAATCTGCAGCTTCTCACTGACAGTTTCCACTAATCTTAGTTATGAGCTGATGAGATGCTTCACTATTTTATGAATGATGCAAACATGCTGATGTCTGAATGGAAGGACTCATTGTGAATATTTTTTAAATATATTTTCAGCTTAAAGGGGAAACTGAGACATTTTTAATCTGAGTTTAATGTTATATGCAAATATGCAAATGTAAAGATATTATATTTACATTTTTTTGTTCAATTACAAGCATCTTCTAACTTTGTCAGTTTATAGCTAATTGTTTTTAGCTAATTTCAAACCTGCAGGACCTGAGCTGACAGATAACAAAAACTATGACTTCATACTGTAAAGAGTGCAGTGAGAGGTTTAAGTGCTTATGGTTTGCTTTGATATTGATATTATTCATGTGACTCATCTGACACACAATAAAGACACATAACCAGCCTCTTCAAATGAGAAAAACAGATTTGCTGTACACTAAAAAGTTTACTCAAAGTTTTAGCAAACCCAAAGCTTCTTAACGGGTTTCTTTTTTAGGGTTATACCACCCACTACAATATTAAATACTGTCTTTCAAATGATGCCAGTTACACAGCATGTAATACAACTGTGAGGTGACATGATCCATTTGTCTTTACCTCTCATCTGACAGAACATCAGCACTTTGTTTTAAATGATGGAACATTTGAATAAACTGCTCAGAGTGAGAGGTTTTCCAGTGAAGTGGTTTATTAATCACTGTGATGGAGCAGCGCTTGCTCAGAGGAAGGTGTGTGTTTGTAGCGCCGCTCTCTAAACCTCATTAAACCTCCAGCAACTCTTGATGGAAACAAATCAGAAGTTCACTAAAAAATTATTAAACAAATGAGTCAATTGCCTAAATGTGTTAATGATGCTCAGGGGTTGCTTACATCATTGTTACATGACTGAGATGACCACATAGGTATAATTTATAATACATACATTTTTCTGAATTATTTCTGCTTGACATTTTAAGACAACAGTTTGGGTTGTTGACCTTTACATGTTCATTTTAACAGTTGTTTCTGTTTCCTGTAATTTCTTTACCCACCACAGATGCTCTTACCTGAGGCTGCTCACCACAATTTTTCATTTAAAAAAAGTTATTCTTTCCCTTCGCCTGGATTTTGGGAGGGGAGAAAACCCCAAGGGAAACCTGAGGAAACAAGGGAGTTGGCAGTCGGGAGAAATTTCCCAAAATTTCCCTTTATTCAAAAAATTAGGTCCTGTTAAAATTTTTGGGGAAAAAACACATTTAACCCAGAAGGGGAAACCAAACCCAAAACCAAAACCCAAAAAAACAAAACAAAAAACTCTTCCAAGAAAAAAAATCCAAACAACAAAGGAATTAATTAAATGTCCACGGCTATCCCCCTTTATTTTGGGGCCCAACCGAGCAGCCACCCGGGAAGCCACCCGGGATTTAAAGGATTCCCTGACCCCCGAGTTCGCATGCCCGTAGCTCATGAAGAGGTATCAACCATTTTTTAGGTGTGGTTTGATCAGAGTAGTGATTTTTGAAGATTGAGGAGTCAAGTTGAGTGCTTGGAACCTTGATTGGTTGGGTTTTTTGGGTGAATCACAGCGGATCGAAAGGTTGGGGAAGTATATCTATTATGGCCATTTGAATTTTTTGAGAGTAGGTTTTTGTTGCAGTTTTTTGGTGTTAGTAGTAGGTGTTGATAAGTTTTTTTGGAGAATCAGTGTAAAAGAGCAATAGAAAAAATAAATTTATGAATTATAAAAATTATCAAATTAGATAGATAAAAAGATGAGAGTTATAAAAAGGGTTTATAATATAACCTATGGGTTTTTTCCAAGGTTGGGAAATATTTTTTGGGAAGAAACCTTTGAGGCCAAAACTGTAGAAAACTATTATTTCTTCATAAAAACTCATAAAAGTTACAAACCCCCAAATGCCCTGTTCTTACAACCCCCAGTTTAAAGCCCCCCCTTTTTACCCAACATAAACCCCCCCCAACATGCCCATAACATACCAGATATAATCTGTATTTGCAAATACCAGGAAAATTACTTTTTGTATTTGTTGAAATTCATTTCAATGTTTTAAACAAATATATAAAATGAAGATTAGGGGGAAACAGCCACCCAAATAACAATCCCTTTTTTATTATTATTATTATTATGAATAACCAAATTTGAAACCACCTTATCATCTGGGAGCAAACAGGTGCTTTTATCTAGCTCCATGAATGACGAGAAACGGTGTGTTTTGTTTAAAACCGGGATTTATGACGTATGAACCATTTCCGTTTTTTTCATTGAAACCCCCGGGGTTTTTTTCTGGACAATGGGGGGGTTTTGTTTCCCTCGAGCGTGTTATTTCGTCATGAATTAAAATTTTTAATGAGAGGGTTTTTCCCATCGGGGATTGAAATCGAGTTTTCCCCATCTTTTAAGTTGGACTAAATTTTTAGGATAGCTTATATTCAAACAAAAAAAATTTAAGTATATTGCTGTTTCCTACAACATTCAGATTTCAAAAAATACCCTTTGTTTTTAAATTTATATTTTTAAATATTTGTTTTTTTTTGGTCAGTTGAAATAAAACACGTAGTGTAGTCGAACAAGAAGTATGGCAAATTTAAAACCAAAAAAACAAGAACCAATAAATGACAATCTTGATTATTCTTTTTATTACCAGATGCCCCAGTGAGTATTTTCATTGAAGCCTCGGTAATGAACCATTTTTGAGTCGGGTTTCGGCTTAAAAAAGCCGACAGCCATCACTGTCCGAGCCAATTTCCTTCTCTCTACCCTCTAGCCCCCAAGCCCCCCTTTTTTAATTGCTGGACTACACCTTCCCAAGCAATAAAAAATCAATTATGTTCCGGGTTTAGAGTAATAACAATATCAAATAACACATTGCCATGGGTTCAGCTAAATTTAAAACCATATTTTTTTAAAAAAGAACCAATTTTTTCGACAAAAGAAAAAACACCCCCCCCAGTCTACCAATTGGTTTTTTCCCCGGAACCCCTTTTTTAACCCAACGGGAATGCCCAGTTTAAGTCTGGCGTTCCTGGTCTAACAGGGGAAGGAAAAACAAAGGAAAAGGTGCCTTTTAAATTCAAAAAAAAATTTCCAGTCACAAATGTTTCCTTTCACCCCCCCCCCAATGTTCTATCACAAAATCTCCCCAACATTTTCCCAAAGGTATCACTTTTTGATAAAATTCCTGAGTAGAGTGGGGGAAAGGGCTCTTTTTTTAAGGGGTTCCCGGAAAAAGGGGTTTACAGTGCCTTTAGAAAACCCGAGTATATTTGTGTCTGAGTATTTTTTTTCAGGGGGGGGGGTTGTATCCACACTGACTCACTGTGGATTTACATGGGCCCTTGACCTTGTGCGGGAGTGTTTTTCGGGGTGACGGCCCGGGGCCAGTAAAGACACAAAACATTAAAAATTTTTGTTCAAAAAGCATACTGGTCTGCATTAGCATTAATTGGGGGTGTTAAAGGGAGCCCCCTAAGGGAATTTTTATTTTAATGTTTAATAAAATGTGAGAGCTCTCAGTGATTGGACTTTAAAAATATGAGGAAATGAAGTATTTTTCTCATTTATTCATCAAGCCATTTTCCAGTGTGGTCTGTGTATTAAAATTTCTTTGTGCAGGGTTTGGAGACCGTCTGGTTCATTCCCGGGTTTAACATCCCACTTTTTCCCTCAGTCAGGTTTGGACCCCAAGAAAACCCAGTGCAGTGTGGATTTATAGAAAGAGGTGTGTCTGCGGGGCAGGGGTAGCAATGGGTTTGTAGGATTTTTTATTTGGCCATCAGCTGCTTGATGCGGGGGTTTTGAGAGGACTGAGCTGAGGTTCATTTTTTGGGCCCTTTAAGAAAAAAGAAGGAAATGACATTTTAATTCCAGGCTCTTTCTGTTTTTTTTTTTCATCTGCTCTGGGGGAGATCTCGGGTCTTTCCCTTCCAGCGGCCTCATCCAGAGTCCAAAAGGAATTCCCTGCTGTGGACACTGTAGAAAGAAGTGTTAGCCACTGCCCCCTTTCAGATGTAGCCATTTTAAATTTTCCCCCATCCACCAAGCTCCTCAGAGGGAATCCGGGGTGAAAAGAAGAAGGGGGGGGAAATGGAACAAGACTTTTTAATTTTGACTAAAAAACCTCCCCTCAACACTGGATCACTGAACAGTCTTGAATCAAGGTTTGTCTGTGTTTGACTTTTCTGCCTGAATCACCCCTCTGCCCTGTTCCAGGAGTCATTCTTGATTCAGGAAAAACCAAGCGGGAAACAAATGACCACCCGTCTAAAATCAGGATGGGAGGTCAAACTCTTCACATGTTTTTTTTTTCCAGTTAAAGCCACAAAGTTTTTTTAATGATTTTTGGGGGCCCATTGGAAATTAAATTTTATTGATTTCAAGGAAAATTTAAAAAGCAAAACAATTGTGAATTGAGTTTTGTTAAAGGATGTTTTCCCATTTTTGGGCAAAGGTATCAGCACCCAATTAGATCTCTTCCTTTTATTAGGTTAAGTTTAAATTTAAAGTTCTTTTAAATGTTTTAATACTTTAACCTTTTAGAGACAGATCATACAAGAAGTAAAATCCCTTTTTCATAGGAAAAAAAAAAAAATTGTTTCCCAACAAACATTCAACAGATGAAAATTATTTGGATTCTTGGTATTTTTTTTAAAACCCTAAGAATTTTTTTACGCCAGCGTTCCTAAAATTTAAAAATGATTTTAAAAATTTTTGGGGGATTATTGATTTAATAAAAGAAGTTATTCAGACCATGTAAATGTAAAAGATATATTAGATAAGGTTATTGTGTTTTCCTCATCCCAGTTAAATTCATGACGGGATTTAAAATTTTCATTTGAAATTTACTGATTTGAGGGAAATAACTTAGTCCCCAATGAGAGACCCCATCACCCCCTCCCACTGAGAAGGATGATAGACTTTGAAAAGTGTTTGGAAAGTTTTTTCCCTGCCCACGTTGTGTGTGTGTTTTTGCTTGTCCTTTGTCCTTGATCCCTTTTGATGTTAAATTTACAGCCTGATGCCAGGTTCAGTATGGGAACACCAGAGACAAGTTAAAGTCAAACAGCAGAAAATTGACGGGACAGGACTTTAATGATTTGAAGAAAGAAGCACCAGATATTTCTGCCAATTTTTAAAAGGGAAAGGGGGGGCACTGTTTAAAAAAAGAGGAAACCAGGAAAGCCCAGATTTCCAAGGGTTTTCTTTAAAAAAACCTTTTTTAGTTGATGCGTGTTTGTTCAGTGGGATGTTTGTTAAATTGGATGATGTCTAAAAAATATTCACCCCAAAAGTTTGTTTTTTAAACTTCAAATGTTCAAAACATTACAAAGTAAATTAAACTTTGGTTGTTGTTATCCCAAATGAGGGAGCATAAACCACAGTCCATGTCCTTTTAAAAGGACTTCCAAAAAAAAGAAAAACATGAGGTTTCAGCTCTGATTTATGTTGAAACAGGTGTCCTCCAAGTTTTTTTTTATCTTTTTGTTGAAGATAAACCCCCAGTGTTTGGGGAAAAAGTAGTTTGCCGGGGAAAAAATCCAGACTCTGCAGCCGGGAGGTAAGTAACCAGAGAAGAAAGCAAAACCCAGGGGAGAGAAGAAGCGTTAGAAACATACAAAGGGGATATGAATGTGCAGATGGAGAGGGAGAGGGAGAGGGGGAAAAATGTGCATCATGTGAAGTCTTCCAGCAGTGTAGACCATAGCAGATAATAGTGGCCTTCGGAAAGCTATCAGCTCTGACTATGGTTCATAAAAGGGGAAAGTTTAAGCCCCCTTTTAAACATGGAGAGGGGCCGCCCAAGACCCAAACTAGTAGAGGGTTTCCCGTAGAGGAGCCTGAATCTGAGGGTCGCCCCCATTCTTTTATTGGACTTTGGGAACCACAAGAAAACCTGCATTCGGGGGAACACAATTTTCCAGGGTAGGGGACCACTGTGCGGCCCCGGGTAAACACCCGGGCCACCAACTTTTAAATTTCCCCCCTTTGGTGTCTTTAGTGTAAACTTGTGTATCTATGCTGAAGATTAGAGAAAAGTCTGTTCAAAAAACTCCCCATTTTTCAGCCTCAGGACTTTTTGAGCTTCTACTGATGTGGCCGTCAGGCTGGATGGTAAACCCCCCCAAAGGGCCAGTTGAAGCAGATTCAGGTCCAGTTGAGGCCCCACACCTCTTCTTGCAGTTTTTTAGTCTTCAGAAAAATTTAAAGCAGATTGGTCAGAAAAAAATGCAAGAGTCAATCAAAACAGGAGATCAGAAAAGGGAGTCCAGGTTTCTTTTTTTTCCCCCAGCACAGATAGGGGAGTCCGCGGGAAAAATAAATTTTCACCAAAAATCAAATCTTATAGGTTAAGTTCTAAAGGGAAATGTTCAGGGTTTTTTTGATGTCCCATCCCTTTTTATTGTTTTCACCATTTTTTTTTTACAGCAGTTATCACATTTTGTTTTTCAAGTACTTCCGGGGCTGATTTTTAATGGTGCTTTCTACCTCGCATGAGATAGGTTCCCCTGTTAGCTTCCCCGGGTCTAAGTTGTTTTTCTGGTGTTAGGGATTTTCATTATTTTTTTTTAAAACTGTCCAACCCAGTCTTATCTCATTTTTATTCCTCAAATTTAATAATAGCTCTTTCAAGGTTCAGCAGTGCTAGACAAAGAGGAACACAAACTACAGGGTCTATCAGGTAAACACCCCTAAAATCCCCCAAACCCCCATATTTCAGTGCAACGGGAAAAAAAGAAGATAAGAAAGATGAACAATTTTTCAATAAAACCACTAAGCCCCCTGACATACAAAGAACTTGAAATATCACATTCAGGGGCGTTCGTTGGTGGTTCCCCTCAGACCCCCTGAAAGCGAAAACAGATTAGGGAATAGTATTTTTTTTTGATGAAAAACCAGGTGTATCACTGCCCCTGTTATGTGCTGATTCTAAATGTCCCCGACATGTTTTAAGACCAGGAAGATTGGCCCAGTTTGACCCCCAAACTTTGGAATAATCTCCCAGTAAGTCTGAGGTGGGGACTTTTGGGGACTTTTAAAAAGAGATAAAAACCATCCGAAGGTTTTAGGTAAGGTTTTTTTATGTTTAATTTTTTATATCTGCCCTCTTTTGTTTTTTATCGGGTTGTTTTTTATTGTTTTTTTTTTTGTTTCTCTTTATGTGAAGCAGTGTGTGATAGATTAGAGCTTTTGGGAGGCAGAGGATGAGTCTTTGAGGGTTTAGAGGCTTCTTCATCTCTTGCCTCTGTGTTTTGCACCACCTTCCAATTCCCTTTGAGAAGATTTTTGCCATCAGATCTTTTTTTTTTTTCATCAATACAGTAATGTGTCTTTTCCCTCACACTCTGGTGTGTTTTGTTGTTTTTCCCTGCAAGAGTGCTGCACAGAGAATCTTTTTGACTCATGTTTTTTTTTGATCTCATTCAACTTATCTTGTGCTGTTAGCCCTTTAAACCACAGACCTGTTTATGGGTTCTTCGCATCACATGAGATAATAGACTTTGCCCCTTTTGAATAAGTGGGAAGCGTTTGGGAAAGAAATGACTTATTTTATGCTGGTGAGTTTTTTCATGCATGGGGAACTGTGAATCACATTGTGGTTAAGTTTGTGTTTGGGAGATTTCCATGTTTTTATGGAAAAGTGAAGGATCAGGCTTCCATTATTTGATGATTCACTTTTAAAACCCATCCAAAGGGCTCTGCGGGTTTCCATTGTGTTCATGTTGCTTTTTGGAGGGTTAAGACTTGTTGGGGTTAGGACGAGAATTGGGTTTTGTTGGGGTTAGGAAAGGGGAGGGGGAATGCATTATGTCAAAGTGACTTCACAAAAAATAAGTCCCGTGTGTGTGTGTGTAATTTGTGGAAGTGTTTATAAGAGCTATATCCGTGTTTAACTGTTTGCCCAAGCCCAGAAATGTGTAAGAGTTTGTTTTTTTGTAAACTGAAATATTTGGAAGGGGGAGATTTCAATTCACAAGAGGCAGGGTTTTTTGTTTTGCTTTATTCTTCAGTTCTTTTTTTTATTTAAAATGTTTAAAGGCCCAAAAACCCCAATTTATTACCTTGATGTTAAACCTTTTTTATTGACTGATGTATTTGTGTAACGTAGATGCTCAAACATCAGCTTGGGTGTTAAAATGAGTAATTTTATTGTTAGAAGCATTTTTTTTGTCAAACAATTTTTTTTATGATTAGGGGAAAGGGGGTTTTTTCCCATTTGGAGGGTATATCCATTTTTTTCAACTATTAATGTTCATTGGGGTTTAAGAAACATCATTTTTGGGCTTTTACTGTCATTTTAAGAAAAGCCCTTTTTCCCAGTGAAATAGATTTTTGTGGAAGGGGAAATGCAAAAAAGAGGAACGGGTTTTTTTTTTTCCAATTTCCAAATGTAGAAATTTTCAAAAAAATTTTTAAAAATTTCACGGGAGACTTTGTGTTTCCTCTTGTTCTGTTAATTTTTTACCATCAACACCCCTGTTGTTCCCGGGGATTTCTGACCTTGAATTATTGTGTGTTTTTTCCGGTTTTTTTTTTTTGTCAGAAAAGGCACACAACCTGAAGCACCACAGTTAAACAGATTGAGGAAAAAGAAGTTTGAACTGAAGAACAAGACCCGAATTGACAGGAGAGAGCTGCGGGGGGTGAAGTTTGGGAATAAATGAGTAAGGGCGTTATTGATTGGTTTGATTTGTCTTCATTTGGACATGGTTTTCTAGTTTGTGAAAATGTTGAATGCCCCACTGTTTTTCTGGTTTTTTTTATGAGAAACGGGATAACCGGGTTTTGCAGTTAGATGGATTTTGTTTAAATCAGAGGACGTTGAAAAGTCAGCCCCAAACTGAAATATCATTGGAAACTTTAGATGAGTAAAGAGGGCTTTGTTCATGGATCATGTGTGTGTGTGTGTGTGTTTTTGGGGGGGGGAGAGCAGGAAAAAAAAACGATGAGTCTAAAAGGCTGATATAAAAAATGTTAAAGTTTTTCAAAAAAAATTTTTTAAAAAATTTTTAATATTATAGTAAAAGTTTATTGAAATTGTCGGGAATTAAATTTTGTAGTGAAAAGTAACTCAGATTTTATTGAGTGCGCATGAAACTCGGTTTCATTTTCGCTTCTTTATACTTTTATCACAACTTTCAGGGGGAAAATATTTCACTGTTTTATTACTTTTACCCGGGCCAGTTATTTTTAGATTAAGTTTTGAAATAAAAACCAAATGAGTCTGTTCGGATCAGCATTTGACTTTGGAAGGAAGATTTTTTATGATTACATTTGGATTTTACTCGCAAAATTAGAAAGGGATTTTAGATTGTGTGATCCCGTGGATACCAGGGGATCTGTCTGTCTGTGTGTGAATAAAAATGGTCCCATTTGTGTGATGCCTGATTACTGCAGTTCGCCCATCTAGTGGACTGAAGGGAAGAACAGGATGGCAGCTTCCTGCCTCACACTGCTGTCTGACTATTCAACGGGACACTGTTTGAAAGAGGAAAGAAGAGCAACAGGGGAGGAGCAGTGATACTACAGGACAAATAAAAGGGAGGAGGATTTGGTTGAGGGCGGGATGAATTTTTTGTGTTTTTTTTCCAGATGAAGGTAAAAAGGGTGTGGGGAGTGATGGGATGTGAATTGCATTGAATCAGTGGGGGAGGAAGAGAGGAGGGGCCCCCAAAAGCAGTCTGGGGGGGACCAGAGATCCAGCCCAAAAGCTCAGGGGGAGTGGGGACCCAACTTCCATGACTCTTCCATGCGATCAGCACTCACATCACTGCACCATCATTATTCACCTCAAAGCTCTGTGTGTTTGTTGAAGGCCGAGAGCAGCACACACCGACTCTGCGGGACCTGACCAACAGGGCCCTGACCCCGCTGTGTCCATGAAGAGAAAAGGGCGGATGACCCCATTGATTTCAAGGAAGCCCCCCTGCTGCAACGGGGAGCTGCAGCTGACTACATGTTTTTTTTTACTATGAGAACACTGATGAATAATAGATATGTTGTCCATGTCCCATGACCCTGATGGTTTTAATCTGTTTTCCCCAGGACCATCAGAGACCAAAATTTTCTACCTGGCCCAGCTGTTTTCCATGAAGAGTGAAGGTCAAAGAGTCATAAATTTTTTAAAGGACAGCCCCCCTTTGCTGCAAAGAATGAGCTGCAGCTGATTTTAAAAATTTACAGACAGCTGTCCTGTATAACTGGTTTTCATGAAAGATGAAGTGATTGTTTTTTCCAGGCCTGAAGACAAGTATGAACATGATCAGATGAAAAAGGCTTTAGTGGCAAAGTTGATGTTTCTTTTTCAAGAAAAGCACTTCTTATGTTTTTATATTTTCATTCAAAAGAACAAAAACTCCCGTAACTCAGCACCATCCAGTTCCAGTGTTTGTGTTAGTGTCCGTAGCAGAGGGGATTTCCAAAAACCCAGGGGACCCTTAAAATCACTTTTGGTGGTTTTGTTGGATGACTGGGTCATGAGGACAAAACTGTTTGTTTTTTTCTCTCACTGAGAATGCCGCACAGTAGTGTTTGTTTTTAATCGGACAGCACCACAGAACATAAAAGGCTTTTTTTTTTGAAATAAAGAAAAACCCCAAAGATGCTGCAAACATAATGGAGCTTTTTCATGATTCCTCCACAGAGGGGACCAGAGAGCCGGGGTTTCCGTGCCGTCTCCCCAGCAGCATAAAACAATGGACATATTTACGGTCTGAAATAAAACCAACTACTTTGAATCTGTTGTGTTGATAACCATGATGCACTTTTAGAGAGTGGTTTTCAATGTCCAACATGGATCTGATGTTTGGCCTTTTTTTACTTTGTTTTGGTTTTCATAAGTTTTCGTTCCATTTGGAGGAACATTGTACTTTGTGAAGAAGGAGCGAAGAAGATCCAGGGTTGTGAGGCCAGATTACCCACAATGCCTAGGGGTGAGGAAGATGAGGGGGGTTTGGAGGTGAGGATGAAGAGCAGGGGAGGAGAGCAGAGAGGTTTTTGTAAGATCACAGTCAACTTCCTGGGGAGAAAAGGGAGGAGTTGGCTGGGACTGTCTGCACAGAAAAGGGAGGTTTTTAAAGATTCAAATGATGGAAAAAATGGAATTTACTAATGTCTCAAGACAGGGAGGAAATATGTTCATGTGTGTTCTTTGGGGGATGAAAGTCATGTTTTCTTTATGAATCAGTCATTGATTTTTTTTGTTTGTTCATTCAGGACATGTTGCTAGTTTGCAACGAATTTAAATCTACTCTGAAGAAGAAGTTGTGTGTTTTGGGGGGGATCTCTAAAAGGAAACCCAACCCTTCTGAATCAGATCTACAAAAAAGCTCTACATCACAGGGGGGAGGGATGAGAGGTAATGAGAACAAGGTCAGACAGATTAAAGATCCAAAAAACCCAGCCGACCAGAAAAAAGCATCAGAAAAGAAGCCTTAAAGCCCATCTGAAGAGTGGCCCAACAGCAGTGATGACAAAGGGAGGGCGGGCTTTGGGGAAAACCTTAACACAGAAGTTGACTTGACGGGGCTGAAGAAAAGCCAACAGACATACACTTCATTTTTCCATTCACGCTAGAGAGCTGAATGTGCTGAAAGAGAAAGTTCAGTTTTGGGGGAACTTGTTCATCAGTTTTTTAGTAAAACCCAAAAAACAGGATCGCAGGTTTGAAGAGGCCAGGTTCTGTTCATTTTTGATGGTTATGAGGGTTTCGGGATTTCCCACAACACTGAGATCCTGACTAGACAGAGTCCACCCCAGGGGATGGCTGTAAACCTCTCAGGGGGAAATCTTCTGCTCCCCTCTGATAACCACCACCTGCAGAGCCAACGATCCCTCCTGAGTTGCAATGGTGACAGGGGCAGGGTTCACAACCCAAAGGGAGGAGTACTTCGGGAAGAGGTCGAGAGGGGGAGAGGTCAGAAGGATCACCCCCCCATCAAGATTTCCCAGAAGCCTTCACATCATGTGCCACATCCGGTCTTCTGCGGGATCATCACAGTTCTGAGGATGTTGAAACCAGAGAGGTGGAGGGCCCCAAGACCCTGACTGAGATGAAAATCCATTTCCCGGGTGGTTCACCAACTAAAAACGTCAAGATGAGGGAGGAGCTGAGACAGACCACACTGAGTCCAGAGACCAGGGTTGGGCCGGGAAAAACGGGCTTTGAGCAGCTGCAAAGGAAACCTGATCTTTTTGAATCAGACCTGAAGAGTGTATGAATGAGCAGCCCAGTCCCCGGAGTTTTTCAACAGGTCTTTAAAGGGGAGAGGGGCACCAGGCAAGTTTTTCTGCTTCGGCCCATCTGAGCTTCAGAGTTTCTGGTTGTTTCAGTCCATCTGACCTTCATCAACTCTGGAGTAATTGGTAGAAGAACGACCCCTCCCTGTGGTTAAATGTTCAGATAAAAACCTGATCCAAACCCTCCCCAGGGGGCTGTGGAAAAGGGCCCTTCAGAGTCCAAATGACACCGGGACTTGTTTTTCCCCGCTTCCTCCTGGTTTTTCATGGACCAACGAATTTCCCACGAGGTCTGAAAAGAGACAGGAAGTGGCCCAAAAACCAACAGCAAACAGTCCAGAATAAGAAGAAGTTTGAAGAGACCCCCTGAGAGAAAAGATCAACCGTTCCACTGTCTGAATGAACAATGACTTTTCTTGGAGCAGATCCAAACCCCCGAGTTCAGGACGCCTCCCCGATGAACTGCCCTGTCAAGGTCAGCCTTTCATCTTACTGCATCAAAAAAAGATCTGGAGGTTTATCTGAAAAAATACTGCTTCAGAGGAGGCTCTTCTGGTGTCCAGTTGTCAAAGCCTCTAACAAAGCTCGAAGTGATAGTGGGTTTTTCACATTATATAAAGATCTGCTATTTTATTCAGCAGGAGGGAAAATAAATTCCTCTTTTTTAAATTTTCATCATCATCTTGAGCTCTGAGCTTCACCATTGAATCTAAATTTAAAAATAATGGACCCCCAAATTTGGAAAAAGTCTCAGCTTTGATTTGAGAGGTTGAATCAGTAAGAAAGAATTGGGGGGAGATTCACCCCTTTTAGTGGTTCAAAAGTAATTGGACAAAACATGAAGTAAAACAAACTCACCAGATTTAAATTATGTCAAACCTTTCATATCTATCCTATAGATTCCAGTTTGTTCATGTTAGTTAGACATTTCTCCACTTTTTCCCGAGTTATATGGATTCAAGGGCCTGGTTTGACGAATTTTTTACCTTTTACATGCTTCCCCGGGGAATATTATAGGGAAACAAGTTTCCCTTGTTCAGATGCACCCCGCATATTTTTTTGAAGCCAGATGAAAAGACGTACCATACTTCAGTTAGCCATACCACAATTCTTTTTTGAGACAGACATTTGCTTTTTATGAAATTCTTCTTAATTAGACAAACTGAGGTTATTTTGTTTGATCCAAAACCTGGTTTATCTAGTAAAAGTGAGGAACCTTTAGTTATTTTTTTAATGAATTTGTCCTTTTAAATGTATAAAAAAAAAAGTCTCTAGGACCGCTTTTTTTACCTTTCAATTAAAGAAAAAAATCCCCTCTCAGAGGATGCTGAAAATAGTCCATGCATTTTTTTGGGTGGACGCTGTAATTTTTATTATGGATTTCCCGTTAACCCCAAAAACCCCAGTGATCCAAAAAAGCTGCAGCGAGAGTACTGACGAATTAGCAAGAGATCATCAAACAGGCTTTTTGTCACTTTTCTGTACAAAAAATGCAGGCAGATAAATGAGACAGCGCCTTGGGGGCAGGAGAATTAAGGGGAAAAAAGAAAATAAAAAACCCCAAAAAATACAAAAAGTACTAAAAAAAACACCAATCCCAGGGTGGAGGAAGATGAAGCTTAGTACTTGAAAAAAACAAATATCCCCAAAAAATTTACGAATGTGGACACTCAAGAATTCACTTAAATGATTATTTTTAAAATTTTTTTGATTTTTTTAAAAAAAAGCCCCAAAAAGGGGTGTCCAGTGTCAGGGGTTGGCCCTTTTAAAAAATATTGATTTCCCCCTGGGGGAAATTACTCTATTTTTCCCACACCAATGAATGAAACACACACAACATGCAAGATGGGGAGGGGGGTGCCCAGGAGGCGCCCAGGTTTGGGGTTTGGGGAAAAATTTTGTTACAAATGAACATAATGGGATAAATTTTAGAAGGAGTGAAGACAGATAATTGCTGCAAAAAGTAATGGAGTAAAATCAAAAGTATGCATTAATATTTTACTTAAGTAAAAAAAAAAAATACTTAAAAAAAGTAACAAAAAATATTTGTTACATTCCACCACTTTTCATTCCCAAAACAGGCCCCTTCCCCTGACCCCCCACCCTGAGACCCCCCACCCCCCCAAAAAAAATTTCCAGACGCCCATTGTGCAAAAGAATTTTGAAAAGTAATGTTAAAAAGAGACTGTCATTTATGCCAGTTGAGCGTTAAAAGGGTAGGCCGGGGAAAAGACAATTTTTTTGCTGCTTTTTTGGGGGAATTTGTGGGTTTGGGTTATGCTCAGTAATCTAACAGCTTGGAGGAAGCTGTTGATGAGTCTGGAGGTTCTGCTTTATGCCCGACCCTTTTTCCCAAGGCAGCAGTTATAAAATCTGTGGAGAGGGGGAGTCCCTTTAAATATGTTCAGAGCTTGCTCCTGCAGTGGCTCTGGAAGAATCTGGGAAGAGGGAGAAACCCAATTCTCGGCCCACCGACCGCCGCTGTTTATTGTTAAAAGGCAGCTTTTTTCTTCTGTGCCCTGTTTCCTATCATAACGTAATCTGCTGAGCAAAGATCTCAACTGTTCTGTAATCTGAATGTCCCTCTAACATTGTTCACTGTTGTTGTATATACATACTTTCTTAGTATTACAACAATAATGAAGGAAGACAGACCAGGAAAGTAGCTTGTAACGGACTTCTTTCTTAACTCAGGTCTGACGACAAGACGCCAGCACAACACAAATTCATTTAAAGAGATAAACTTAGGGGTCAAACAAAAAATCCCTCCCCTTTTTCTTCTGATGTTATTAGCAAAGGTAAAAAATTTCAGGTCACCCTCACCCTTTAAAGTCTCTGCCCCAAAAAAAAATAGAAATTTTGAACTAGGGGAAAAAGGGTGATTACCCCAACCCAGACTAAACCCCGGGGGTTATTATGCCCCACTGTCAAGGGTTACTTAGACTAGAATGAAGTTATCAGGGGGCCTGCCCCTTTTTGGGTAAGAACAACCGGGGGCTTACTGTCTCTGGGGAGGACTGTAGAGTTCTGGTCTAGGGGACATGGGGGCGGTGTAGGCACTTTACAGGTCTGGGGGTGCCTGGGAAAATTGTTCATCCCCAAGGGTTTCTCCTGGGGGTTTCCCAGATGAAGATGTTCTTCCTGGTATGTCTGTGCCTGGGGGCAAGGGGTTCTGGCTGAGGGTAAAAAAAGGCACCAAAGTGGAATTTTATCGGCTTCTCCAGAGATGATCATGCTTTTACTGTATAGACAAGGCCCTGTCTTTTAAAAAGGACCCCCTTTAAACCCCCGGTGTAGTTTGGGCAAGAAATGTTCCAGCTGTAAGTTCCAACTTTGCTTTCCGCCTCTACTTGAGTTTTTGTTGAAGGTACAACCTTTTTTCATTCGTAAATCTTTTAGCAAACCCAGGGGCTGGATATAGACTTGATGTGTGAATAAATTTTTCCCCCAAAATGTCTCAAACCTTTTAGAACTAGTTAAAATTTTCACAAAGCTTTTTGAGACAAAGGTGAAGATAGACCTTTTGTTTTTAATGGTTTTCTAGGGAAATTTTTTGATGGAAACCCGGCCCTTTTATGGGTCCCCCTAAAATAAGAACATGTGGTTCTCTAGTGGTCCAGCAAAATCTAAAGGACTTGCATGGTTCTTGGCCCGTCCCATGGAAAGGGAGCCAGTTGGGGAAAATTTCTTTGTTTGCAAGCAGAACATGACTTTTCTTTCTCTATAGTTGACCAGACCTGGCCACCAAAAGTAACGGATTTTCATACACGCCAAGGTCCAGGGAGCCAGCCACCTTTCTCTTAGGGTGGTGGTATAAGCAAAAGCACCCAACAGGTTCCCGACAGGGCTGGGGCCATTTCTTCTCATCAGGTAAGGCAAGCTTGGTGTCATTCTCTCCTCCCAAAAAGACAATGTCCAAAACCAGACATGACTGGGTGTAGGTGTTTTTGACAAGTTGAGGTCACTGGGAAATAGTACTTTTTAGGGAAGATCCTTTTTTGGTGTGTGTGACCAGTAAGGGAGTCTTTAGACCCATCAGCATTTTCCCGGGCCCATTCCCAAATTTTATGTCATATTGGGGCAAAGAACAGAGCCCATGCTGCAAAACTGGCTGCAAGTGAGGGAAAGCCAAGAGGACCAAAGAAGGGGAGGCATGGTCAGTCAAAGCATGAATTTCGCCAAAAGATACTGGGAATTTCTTACCCAAACAAATAGAAAAGCCACGCCAATTTGCAAGTTACTTTCAGCTTTCCAGTTCTGGACGCAAAGGGAAATTCCCCTTTTCCCCCGACGGCATGATTTTGAAAACAACCGCACCCACACCATAAGGGGGGGTATCAATGCCAACTGAAGTGGGGAATGGGTCAGGGGTGAGGGGCCCGACCGAGAGAGGGCGGCTTCACCTCTTGAAAATTCCCCACATTTGTTTTTCCAGTTCCAGACTTTGGTTTTGTTGAGAAGTCAAGTGGTTTCAGCTTGTTGGGGTTGGGGATTTAAACCCGGCAGGGAGGTCAAACCCAAAGATCTCAGTTTGGTCACATTCTTGGGGATGGGCCCCCAAAAACCCACTTTGATGGTGCTTGTGGCCCGGTATAAGGGTCCCAAGTACTAAAGATGGTTTAAAAATCGATTGTCTTTCCTGACTTTCAGACCATATTCCTCCAGTCTTTTCAGGGTTGTTTTTTTAAATGGGCTGTTGTCTGGGCCTGTGATAAAAACATCCAGGAGACTGACACCTGAAGCCCACTCAGAACTTCCATTGCTCTTGGAAAAATGGGGCAGAGGACCAAAAGGGCTCCCTATCTGATAGACCTTTGTGCGCCCCTATGGTCAACAGTTCCGGGCTTGGATCAAATGCACTTTAGATATGTTTAAAAATCATTTGAAACTTCTGCCCCAGCAACCCTGAAAAGAGGTCTCAAGAGGGGCGGGTACGTTCGTGTCAGGACAGGGTTTGAGTTACTTTTAAAAAACCCCCGATCCGGGGCTTTTCCCCTTTTTATGACTGGAAAACGGTAGCCCCCTACTTGTGCTCAGATTTCCCAAAACTATTCACTAGTCTGTCTAACCTGCCTCTACCTTTTGGGGTTTTATGGCATATGGGAAAGGTCAGCTTTTTTGACACTTTGGGGTGCTTCCTGGTTTGATTGTCAGTTAACTGTGATGCCTTCATGCTTCCAAGTTTCCATCAAAACTTTTAATGCTTCAAAATCTCTAGGGGCTTGGTTCCATCCCCAAAAGGAACACTTCCTGCCAGTTCAACTGAGCTTTTTTAGCCATTCGGGCCAGAGAGGGGGTTTCCCCGGGAAAGATGCAGGGAAGCCCTTTTTTTGTTCATTCCCCGGACATCCACCACACCCAACACCGGACAGGGTTTACCAGTGTAAGTGCATAATCAACTTTTTCTTCGAGTGAGGTGCTGAGCCCCCTTTTAAACAGCTTTTAACCCTGGATACACGGGCCTGTGTCCACCTGCACCGCAGAGTTGGCTCTAACAGAATGTAAAATTCATCATCACTGCCCAAATAAGAAAAAACAGAACTGTATTTTTATACGATTCAGTCACCCGTCATCCTGTTCATGCTCCATCTTGTTACATGTTTCTTTTTTTTTGAAGAAACCATTTTTTTTGTCTATGTTGTTTTTTGAGCCTTTTATTTTTACAGGCACGCCAATGTCCTTTTTTTACCCAAATTTCGCAGCTGTCCCACCAGCACCTGATGCCTGGGCCTGTTTTTCCCCACAAGGGAACATTTTGGTAGATGCTGCCTTTTTCTTTAAATAATTTTTTGTGAACACCAGTTTTGTGCTTTTCAGCCATCTCCATGGTATTATATCTATAGCCTTTTCCACCGTCAGATTAGCCTCAGTAAGCAGTCGCTTTGGAAGCCCCCACCACGAGGGGCCCCACACAGCCTGTCCAAGGACGAGTGGAGTCCAAAATGTTTGATACGTCCCAACAAACCCAAAAAAATTCACCTTCTTCCTGGTTCCCTTTATAATCTGGAACCCCTGCAATGATCGGGAAAAGGGGAGAGGATTTTTTGCATATTTCACATAGGTCTTGTCTCCGGTTGTCAGGGTTTCAGAAATGCAGTAAGGGGAATGCCCCTTCCCCATAACACTTAGAAAAGTTGGTCATTTAAACCTCCAATCTTGTTAGCGAAAAACCAAACTTATAGAACTCTTTTCAGTTTTTTAAATGGTCCAATATTTCCCCCATCCAGCCATTTTGCATGTTTTTTTTTACTTTTAAAAATTTTTCTTATCCTTTGGTTTTTTAGTTATTTTAAGTTAATGTTCACTTTGTATGTCTTTTCCTTTATTATTTATTTATTTTTTTTTACTTTTGTCCCTTTTTTTGTCTTTTCCGTTCCCCTTTCCCCGGAGAGTTTCCCCCTTTCCGAGGAACGCTGTCCTCCGGGTAGTTATTCATTACTGAGGAGCGGCGGGCGAAAACTACTAAAACCCAAAAAAAAACTGGGAAAAAATCTGGATTTTTTTCAAAATAACAAAAAAAGGAGGAGACACCGGGAGTTTTTTTGTATCAATACCCCTTTGTAAAACAATAATGAAGGAAGACGAACCCGGGGAAAATAGTTTAAGGGGATTTTTTTTAACTAGGTCTGACGAGTTTTCGCCACCAAAAAAAAAAGGGGGGGAACCAAACTTTTAAAGAATAAACTTAGGTGTCAATAAAAAACCGTCAACCCCGTTTTTTATGTTTTTTTGCGATGTCCTTTCCCCCTTCCCCCATTCCCCCGCTGTTCTATTTCTTTTCCCCCTTTCCTACCCAACCCCACCATCAGAGGGGTCCCCCTATAAGTCAGGTTCTGCTCTTTTCTTTCCGTTAAAAAGGGGATTTTTCTTCCAGTGCCTAATGTTGCCTGGGGCGACTCTGGGGCCTGTGTTTTGAGACAATTTTGATTGTGGGAAGGGGCTATAAATTTAATGAATTGAAAAATTAATTCAGTTCCAATTGTTTAGAATAAAAAAGAAAGGATTTGAATCAAAGCCAATGAAAGATGATCATAATGTAGAAACCCTTTATTGGTTAAAGAACTGATATTTTTGCTTCACTGATCAAATCTTTTTTGATGTTTGGGCCCCCTTTTCAAATGATCGTTAGTTTGCTGGAGCTGAGAGCAAAATGAGAGTTTTTTTCCCGATTTCCTTTCCCCAAAATATTTCTTTTCTTCATTTTTTTCCCCTTCAAATGGAGCCAACTTCAGAGAGAAGCTGTGAAGTTTCCCCAGTTCTCAGCCCCAGTCCTCTGTCTGAGACACCCGACCCGAGCAAAAAAGACCCGGGGGTTCAGGGGTGAAGCTTTTTGTCTGCTGGAGAGTCCCCATTACCCCGGAGACCTCAGGTCAGATCAAGTTCCGTTTGTTTGAAAATCAGATATTTCTTGAGTCCAAAATGTGATTTTTGCCCCTGCAGTATCCGAAAGTATTCACACTTCACTTTTTTCCCCATTTCGTTATGTTACAACCTTATTCCAAAACGGGGTTCAAATTTTTCCCAAAATTTTAAAAAACACTCCCAAAAGACAATGTGAAACAGTTTTTTTTTTTAAATTTATTAAAAATTTAGTCCAATTGGGAATGCAGTTGAATTGAATGATTTGTGGCCCCAAACCCGTCTATAAACCCGGAATTGACAGTGCATGTCAGAGCACAAAACCAACAAAACCAAAAAAGTAAAGGGAAAGCTAACCTTAAAAATATTCTTAAAAATCTGGGGAGGGAAGAAAATTTTGCTTTAAAGGTCCAATGAGCACAGTGGCCCCCATCATCCACAAATGGAAGAGGAAAAGGGGGTTTGGGGGAAGGGTTAGTCAGAAGGTGACCGAACCCCTTTACTCTGTCAGAGCACCAGTTTCCTCGGGAGAGGGGGAACCTTCCAGAAGGAAAAGCCATTAGGGCCGTCAGGCTGGATGGATGAACCCAAGGGGCCCGTTAAAGGGGGTTTAGGTCCGCTGACCCCCACACCAATCTTTTCTCTCTTTAAACTTTTTTCTTTTCAAAAATTCAAGTGTTCAAATTTCTTCGAGAAAAAAACCCATGAGCAATCAGGTGCTGGGTATCAAGAGGTAGAGTCAAAATTTTTCACAAACACAAATCTAAAGCAGAGAAATCCGCAGGGGAAAACCATTCCCCCAAAACATCGTTTTATAGGGGAGGTGCACCGTTTTAAGGACAGGCTGAGCGTTTTGACGTTTGGGCATGTCCAATTCCATTTTTATTGATCAAGCCAGCCGTTTTTTTTGGGGCGGGGTTATAATCTACTTTTCCTCTTTAAAAAATTTCCCAGGGCGGGTTTTTTTAGGGGCCCTTCCAATGATCCCCCAATCGCTTTTACCCTAAGTTTATTAATTTTGGGGACAGGGGTTTTTTATTTTTTTAAAAAATTTTCCGCCAACTACCCCGTTTTTCCCTGCAATTTTTTAAAAAAGTTTTCCCGGTTAGTAGTGCTAGACAAAGAGTGATACACAAACTGCAGGTTAAAAACCCAGGGGGTGAAACAGAAGCTGAGTCTGACCTGGTAAACACCCAGGAAACCCCCCGGGAATTCCCCCAAATTTGTGCACACACAGGAAACAAATATGATAGGAAAATAGACAAGTTTGAAAAAAACTGACCCCGCCCCCAACCCTTTGGAGAAAACCAGAGTTTTACCTGGGCTATTTATCTTTCAGATCAGGGAAAAACCCCAAGATAAGCCCAAAATAACAAAGGGGGGCTTGACCAAGTTTGAGGGCCCCGCCAAACCCAGATTTGAATCTGATTGAACATTTCGGGGGATTGAAAATGGTTGTGACGATGCGCCCATCCAACGATGGGCTTTAGGGTTCTGAAAAAAGGAATGAAACTGCCCAAAGATAGGTTGGCCGTTTTTGACATCATATTTGAAAAGGCTTGAGGCTTTATTGGTTTATTTTTTACACAGTAAAGAACTGTTCACACTATGCAATGAAAGCTTTTCACGCCCCCCCCACTTTGCTATTACTTCAAAGGGCAAAAATTATTGACAAAGGCTGTGAATAATGTAAAAGTGATTTCTTGATTTTATTTTTTTAAATTTGAAACTTTCAAAAAAATGTTTTACATTGTCATTATGGGTGTTGTGCAGAATTTGAGGAAAAAGAGAACCATTTTGGAATAAGGCTAAAAAAAAATGTGGAAAAAAAAAAGGGTTTTTTCCGGGGACTGTTTATCAGTGGGTAAACAGCCAACTTTTAGTAGGATTGTTCAAAAAAATTTTTCTGAAGGTCACAGAATTTCAGACTCAATTTTCATCATTTTCTTTTGTTTTGAGATGGGTTTTTCAAGGATTTTCAGACACTTTTATGCTGCATCAGCACAAAGCCAAAATTTTTTGATACCTGCATGCTGAAAACAAAAATCCCAAAAAAAAAGATTTTTCTACACTGCTCAGAGACACATCCAGTGTCTCAGACCAAGGAGGAATGAACAGGGCCGATCATGTTCTGTCTTCAAAATATCCATGATCAGTAATCAGTAACCTCGAGATCCTGATTTGCAGGGGATCTTTTTGTGTCTGACACCAAAAATGAATTTAAATGGAGAAGACAAATGATGAAACTTTCCTCCATGTCACCTCCCCGTCCGTATAAACCCAAGATAGGGCCAGGTCCTTGTCTCTTTGTGAATGAACAGAATAATCAAACAATCTTTTATGAGAACCCTGCAATGTCCATTTCATGCTGAAAGAGAACGTTGGTCGACCCCCTCCTTTTCAGGGTGGGCCTGTGGAGTCCCGGTTGAGACCAGGTCTGAGGAAGTGTAAGTGTGGTTTCCCATTCCCCAAAAAAAAGCAGCCACATTCAACCATCTTCAAAGTGTCAATCAATGATCAGGTGATAGATCAAAACTCAGCTGTGTTGTGTCTTTTCTCCACGATTTTTTGGGAAATCACCAGACAAAACACAGTAAACAGAAAGATCAAATGCGACAACAACAGGAAGGTGACACGGGGGAGGAGGATGCTATCCGATCATCCAGACAGATTTGATCAGTGGTCTCAGCTTGTGGTAATGGTCTGACTTGCTGTTACTGGGAGGTCGAGGGCGAGGGAAAGGGTTTAATTAGTGAGCAGAGGAACCCGGAGGAAAAGGGGACAAAAAATCTGTGTTTTGGGGAGAACAATCAGTCCTGGAGTCTGTACTGCTTGATGGTGGTTACTTTGTTTCCAACAACAGAGAGACACCGCTCCTCCTCCTCCCCCTTTTTTCACCCCTGTCTCTAAGAGAAAAGGTATGTGGACTCCCCGGGCTCCTGCCTTCACAGTGTCTCCTCTGACTCACTGATCCCCTCACCCAACACCCACATCTTTGAACTCTGTATCCTGGGTTTGGGGGTTTAGTTTTGGGGGTTGATTCCTCATGTCTCTGTGTAGAGGTAGGAGAGACTCCCGAGAGAAACTCTCCACTGTTGAACAGATAGTTCAGTCGCAGTTGTTTTTTCATAACAGACCTTTCAGATTCATGTTTTAAAACAGTTTTTTTGTTAAACTCTTCAAATGATTCCGGAAAATTGGAAAGAGTTCACAGAGTTAGAACCATCCGACTACCTTGGGAAAAGTTTGAGGGTTTTATGAATTTTTAAAAGGGCAAGTTAAAAAGACCAGAGAAGTGAGAGTGCCGCAGCGGGGAAAATTTACAAAAAAAAAGCTGTAAATTTATTTTTAAAAGTTTAAAAAAGTTTTAACTTTTATCTGTCATTTTAATGTATATCTGGGGCATGTTTTCATGTTTTACAGTGAACTTTCTGCTAATAATACTTGTGTATTTTACTGCTGATGGTTCAGTTCATTTTTATTTTCACTGCATCACATATTTTGACAGTCCTTTCCTTATGATGTTTTCCCCGTACCCTGGTTGTTGTTTTTAAAGGCAGCCTACCTTACACTTTTTAAATACACTGTGGTTTTATTATTTACATCATGACTTTTTTAAAAATTTATTAATGTTGTAATATTTTTCAGGGATCCCTTTGGGTTTTGGTTGAGAGTATTTTAGACCATCATTTTTTATTGATATATCCCGGGTTTCCTTTTTTTTCCATTTTTAACAGGACAGCCTGTCATGACTGGGGGGGATTGAACCCAAATGTAAATCCAACAATGGACAAAAAAGGGAAAAAGTCAACAAAAATAAAAGATAAAAAACAAAAATACCAGCGGAAATGGCAACTAGAAAAAAAAGGAAAGACAAAACACAAAATGATTGAGGAAACACGGTCTACTATCGGGGACAGGAAACGGACAGGGAAAAAAGCAAGACAAATAAGAAATAGGTAAAGGGGGAAAAGGTGGAAACAACTGGGGGGGGAAGAAACGACTGGGAGAAGCAAGAGGGAAGGGGGTACCTGAAACAAAGGAGAACAGATTACAAAAAGAAAGGAATTCAAGACAACATAAGCAAGACAAAATAACATTTCCCCCACTGTACAGTACCCAATTTCCAGGGACAGCTCCGATGACCTGGTACCTGGGATGTCATCATAAAAGTCTGTAATGAGGTAGGGGCCAGAAAAGTTTGCAGGAACCCCACGCTCCCTAGGTCCATAGCCCCCCAACATTTTAAAAATTTCACCCCCCCCTGTTGTGGGGAAACCCGAAGGGGCTTGACGGGGAGACAGGACCCCGTTTTTCATCTGGGAGGGGAGGGGGTTTACAGGAAAAGGGGCTCTTCCAAGGCTAACCCATACAGAAAGGGGGGGTCCCCGGGTGGGGGGAGCCAAGTCTCACCGGGAAGGACCAAAAAACTTTGGAACTGGGAAAGGACCCCCAAATCGGGGCAACTTCCCCAGATGACTTAAGGTAATCCGGGGGAGAGCCAACCCCCTTCCAGGCTGGCCGGGGAAGGGCCCGCCTGATCAGCGGGGCCCCTTCATGGATCCAACTGTGGGGAGGACTTTCGGTTGCCCAGAAAAAGGGAGGGGGACCATGGATGGACGATACGAGATTCCTTTCAGTTTAAAAATAAGAGGTTGATAGCCAAAAAACACTGAATGGGGGACAAACCGTGGCTGACAGGGAAGAGAAGGGGGGTTCCCCCTACACCAGGTTTTTTCCGGAAACCGGATCCACGCTACCCGGCACCAGAGACATGTCCCAAACCCCGGTTGAGGTGTTCAGTCGGCCGTTTGCCCAGGGTGGTAACCGGGGGTGAGGCTGAGGGTGCCGGGAGCAAACGAACTCCTCCCTGAAAAAAAGGGGGGGCCTTGGTTGGAGTGTCTTTTGGGGGAACCTGTGAAGCGAACCATGTAAGGGTCTCAGCTGCCTTAGTGATGGCAAAGGGCAAGGCTATAAATGAGTCATTTTTTAAAAAACTGTCCAACAGTGAGCACCGGTTTTTACCTTCAGATACTGGGAGCCCTGTGAAAATCCAGGGAAAATATTCATGGGGTGAGGGCACAGGAGAGGTGCCCAAACCCCCTCTGTGCCTGGGAAAAGATCTTATTGTTGGGGGGACAGAGATGCTTCCCCTATTCCCACACCCTTTCCCATGGAAGGCCACCCGAACCCTGTGAGACCATGGTTCTTTAATTCCTGGGTGCAGGTGATCAACTCATGGTAACAGGGCAAACAAGTGATTTTCGGAATCCACAGGTGTGGGCCTCACCCTTTGCAGCTTCACCTCTGATTCATTTTGGGATCCTGCCTCACCACACATTCAGTGGTAGGATAGATTTAATTCAATTAATTCAATTTTTTTTATAGCGCCCAAATCAAAATTGCCAAAGGTTTAGAGACCCAGAGTTACCCCCGAGCAAGACTTAACAAGTGGCAAGGAAAACCCCTTTTTAAAGGGGAAAAAAACCCCAAGAACCTGGCTTTGATGGGGACCCTCCCCGCCATGGCCGGGGGGGGGAAAGGAGGAAAAGGGGGGAAAAATAGGGGCATAGAATTTAGGGGAGGGGGAAAGACATGCAAAAATACAGACAAGGGGGCAGTATTTAATTCATTTGGAAAAGTTATTGGGTAAGGGCTCAGGATTAGAATTATGAAAAAGACGGGGGCAAAAAACTGTCATGACTGATAATTATTTACATTACAGTTTGCAAAGAATATTAATCAAATATTTATCTGGTAGCAGAACGGAACATTAAACATGTTAGAAATAGATCATTGTAAAACAATAAACAGCAGCAGGTGGGTGGGACAGAACTATAGGACATGCAGCTCCGAGCCAGAGGTACCTGCAGTAAGGTACAGAAAGAGAGACCAGAGAAAAACAAAGAGGACTACGGGACAGAGAGGACAAGGTGAGTTAATGACATGTAATAGCATAATAGATTTGAGAGTGGGTCTGAGGAGAGAAAGAGAAAGAAGCATATGTGCAGTAAATCATGGATGTCCCCCAGCAGCCTAGGCCTATAGCAGCATAACTAGGGATGATCTGAAGCTGTCTGAGCCAGCCTCTACTAAGGGGTCAACCTGGAAGGAGACCTTTTTATTTTAACTGTTTAATACAAACATGTGAGAGTTTCCTCAGTGATTTGACATTAAAATATGAGGATTTAACTTGAAGTGAGCCTTTTCTCATTTATTCATCTGAGCAACATTTTCCAGTGTGTAATCTGTAAGAGCGAAAGTTCTTGGTGTGTAGGGTTTGGAGACCTTTGGGTCTGGGTTCAGCCTTTGGTTTAACACCTAATTTATTCCTCAGTCAGGTTTCTGTGGGATCCTGGTATGACCTCAGTGCAGTGTGTATTTATAGAAAGAGGTGTGTAAGGGCACAAGGGTGGTGTAGCAATGGGTTTGTAGGAGCTTTTATTTGCAGCCATCAGCTGCTTGCTACTGCTGAAAATGGGGTTACGAGAGGACTGAGCTAAGAGGTTCATTTGTTGGCCTTAAGACAAAAGAAGGAAATGACATTTTTAATTCCAGGCTCTTTTCTCTGTTTTTTCTTTCTATCTGCTCTGAAGGGAGATTCAGGTCTTTCCTTCCAGCTGCGTCTCATGGCTCAGGGAGTCCACAATATGAAGGAATTCTCTCTCTGCTGACACTGGGTTAGAAAGAAGCTGTTAGCCACTGCCTCCTTTCAGATGTAGCCAGTTTAACTTCTCACCATCCACTCAAGCTCCTGTCAGCAGGGAATCTAGGGTGTAAGAAGATAGGAGGTGCATAATGGAGACAATAGAGACATTTTAATTAGACTAACAGGAAAAACCTCCTCCGTCAACACTCGTGCATCACTCGAACTAGTCTGTCAGAATCAAGCAGCTCCTTGTCTGTGTGTGTTGACTGGCCTCGCTGCCTGAATCACTCCTACATGTTCTGCTTAATTAGGAGTCATTCTGTGATTCAGGAGCTTCAATAACCAAGGCTGGAAACTAAAATGACCATCCATAGTCTAAAATATCAGGCATGTGGAGGCTGAGCAAACTTCTTCACATGTTTTTCTCTGTTCAGTTAAAGCCAGTCAAAGTTCTTTTAACTGACTTGTTGAGGGCCCATTGGTGCAAATTCAAATTTATCTGATTTCAATATGGAAAATTTGGGAAAAGCAAAATCAATTGTGTAATTGAGCTTTGTTAAAGTGATGATGTTCCTACATTGTGGTGCTAAAAGGCATCAGCACCTTTAATTAGATCTCTGTCACTTTTTATTATGTGTTGTTTGAATTAAGTTCATTGTAACTGTTTTAATACTTTAACCTTTTTATAGACAGATCATACAGCTAGAAGCAGCTAAACATCCCTCTTTAATTCATAGGAGTAAAAATAAGAAATGGATTCCAACAAAACATTCAAAACGCCTACAGATGCAATTATTTGGATTCTTGGTGCATTTATTTTAAACTCACAGAATCTTTTATCAGAACCATGTTTCGTTCCTAAAAGTTAAAATGACTTACACTATATTGTAGTGATTACTTATGATTTAATAAATGAAGTTATTCAGACCACGTGTAAATGTAAAAGACTATATTAGTTATAAGGTTATTGTGTTTGTCCTCATCCCAGTTCAATCTCATGATCTGGATTTAAAATTTCATTTGGAAATTTACTGATTTGATGTGAAATAACTTCCAGTGTCTCACTCATGAGAGACTCATTCACTCACTGTCACCACTGAGAAGCAGATAGATAGACTTTGAAGGAGTGAAAGTATTTGAAAGTTCTTTCAGCTGCCCACGTATGTGTGTGTGTGTGTGTGTGTGCTTGTCCTTTTGTCCTTTGATGCCTTTGATGTATCAATATTCTGTTAGCCTGATGTCACAGGCTTGCAGTATGTGGGACACACAGCCAGAGACAAGTTCTAGAAGTCAAACAGCAGCAGAAACAGTTGGACTGGACAGGACTTGCTCATGATTTAGGAAGAAAGAAGCACTCAGATATTTCTGCACAATTATTGACAAGGAAGGAGGAGCTACTGCTGTTACAAGGACAAGAGGAAACTACAGGAAAGTCCAGATCACCTCCAAGGTTTCTCAGTAAGTCAAAACCTTTTTAGTTGATGTCAGTGTTTCAGTTCAGTGGGATGTTTGTTAAATTGGCATGATGTCTAATCACACAAGTACTTCAGCCCACAAGTTTGTTCTTTTAAACTTCAAATGTTCAAAAAACATTCACATACTTTTTATGTAAATTGAAATCATTTGTGGTTGTTGCTTTGGATCCTCCTAAATGATGGAGCATAAAATCCACAGTCCATGTCCTGTGTAAAAGGGACTTCCAAAGTTCAAAAGAAGCAAAACATGAGGCTTCAGCAGTCTGACTTATATAGTTGAAACAGGTGTCCTCCAAGTCTTTTTTTATCATTTATGTTGAAGATCAACCACCAGTGCTTTGCCTGTGAAAAGTAGTTTGCCTGCAGCCACAGATCCAGACTCTGCAGCTCTGGAGGTGGGAAGTAACTGCAGAGACGAGAAAGCACAACACCATGGGAGAGAGAAGAAGCCAAGTTAGTAACATACATTAATGGGATATGAATGTGTACAGATGGAGAGGGAGAGGAGAGAGGAAATCAGCATCATGTGAAGTCTTCCAGCAGTGTAGACCCATAGCAGCATAACTAGTGGCTCATTCAGGAAAGCCTTTACTCAGCTCTGACTATAAGGTTCATCAAAAGGGAAAGTTTGAAGCCTCCTCTTAAACATGGAGAGGCGCCTGCCTCCAAGACCAAACTAGTAGATGGTTCCACAGTAGAGGAGCCTGATATCTGAGGGCTCTGCCTCCCATTCTCTCTATTGGAGACTTTAGGAACCACAAGTAAACCTGCATTCTGGGAACACAATGTTCCCAGGGTAGTAGGGATGGCTGCACTGCTGCTGTGACCCGGCTTGGTAACACAGCCCGGCCATTGCCAACTCTTAACATTCTCCTCTCCTTAGCTGTGTCTTCAGTAGCTAAACTTGTGTATCTATGCTGAAGATTAGAGAGAAAGCTCTGTTCTAAAAAACGCTCTCTCAGTTTTCAGCTCTCAGGACTTTTGCAGCTTCTACTGATGTGGCTCGTTCAGGCTGGATGGGTGAACCCCGTCCAAGGGCCAGTTGAAGCAGAGTTCAGGTCCAGCTGAGGCCCCACACCTTCTTCTTGCAGTCTTTTAGTCTTCAGTAACAATTCTAAGTTTTCAGATCTTGGTCAGAGAAAATGCACAGAGTCAATCAAACACAGGAGATCAGAGAAGTTGAGTCCAGGATTCTTTATTCCTCCAGCACAGAGGTCAGAAGCATAAGCAGTCCTGCAGGAACAACTGAATTTCACCAAATGTACATCACATCTTATACGGTGGGCTGCACCTGTTCTGAAGGACATGTTCATGTGTTTTTGGCATGTCCCATCCCATTTTATTGATTAAGGTCAGCCAGTTTTATTGTTATCAGCAGTTATCACATCTACTCTTGTCTTTTCAAGTACCTCCAGGGCTGATTTTTTAATGGTGTCATTTCTACCTCGCATGAGATAGGTTCCACCTGTTAGCTATGCCCTGGTCATAAGTTGTTATCTAATGGTGTTAGGGAGTTTCATTATTTATTTTTTAAAACTGTCCAAGCCAGTCTTATCTCAGTTTTATTCCTACAAACTTTAATAATAATAGCTCTTTCAAGGTTCAGCAGTGCTAGACAAAGAGTGACACTGAAACTACAGGTGTCTATCAGGTAAACACCCCATGAAATCCCTGTAAATCCCCATATTTCAGTGCACACAGTGAAACAAAGTATAGATAAGTAAAGCATGAACAAGTTTTCAACAAAACCACTCAAGACCCTGCATTACCCCCATACAAAGAACTCTGAAATATCACATTCAGTGTGCAGCTTACACTGTTGGTGGTTGGGCGTCTTCAGACTCCCTGAAAGCTGACATACAGTATTAGTTGAAGAAGGTAGTATTTTTATTTTGATGAAACACATCCAGGTGTATCACTGTCCCTGTATAGTGTGCTGACTTTCCAAATGTACCTCGGACATGTTTTAAGACTCAGGAAGATTGTGCTTTCCAGTTTGCAGCCTCTAAACTTTGGAATAATCTCCCAGTAAGTCTGAGGTGTGGACTCTGTGGACTCTTTCACAAAGCAGATACAAATCCATCTGTTCAGACAGGTTTTTAGGTAACGTAGTATTTTATGTTTACACTTGTGTTCTATATCTGCTCCTCTCTGTATTTTTATCTGCTGTTCTTATTGTTTTTGTTTATTTGTTTCTCTCTCTTTGACTGTGAAGCAGTGTGTGACTAGATTAGAGCAGCCTTTAGGAGGCAGAGTGATGAGTCTTTGACTGGTTTCAGAGGCTTCTTCTTCATCTCTTCTCTGCTCTCTGTGCTTTGCACCACCTACCATTCCAACTTTGAGAAAGAGTTTTTGTCCATCAGATCTTTGTTTTTCATCAATACAGTAATGTGCTCTTTCCTCACACCTGGGTGTGTTTTAGTTGTTGTTCCTGCAAGAGCTGCTGCACAGAGAATCATTTTTGACTTTGCCATGTTCTTTTTTAGATCTCATTCAACTTATCTTGTGCTGTTAGACCTTAAATCCACAGAGTCCTGCTGTATGTTGGTCTCTTCTCTGCATCACACTGAGATAACAGTTACACCTGTCACCTGAATCAAGTAGGAAGCTGATGGTGAAAGTTAAATGACTTATTTTTATGCTGGTGTGAGAGTTTTTATACGCATGTGTGTTTTTTTAACTGTGAATCACATTGTGGTTAAGTTTGTGTTTGGGAGATTTCACTCCATGTGTTATGGAAACAGATGAAGGTATCAGGTCATTCCATTATTTGATGATTCTCTACCTGTTAAACCATCCAAAGTAGCTCTGGGCAGTGTTTCCATCTGTGTTCATGTTGTTGTTTGAGGGTTAAGACTTGGTTTCAGGTTAGGACGAGAATTGGGTTTTAGTTAGGGTTAGGGTGCAAGGATAGGAATGCATTATGTCAGCAAGTGACTTCACAAAAAGACATAAGTACCAGTACGTGTGTGTGTGTGTAATTTGTGGGAAGTGTTTATAAGAGCTGTATATCCGGTAAGCTTAATTGTTTAAGCTCTTTATTAGAGCTCCAGTTAAATGTGTAAGAGTTTGTGTTTTGCCTGCAGAAACTGAAATATTTGAAGGGAAGGGAGATTTCAATTCACAAGAGGCACTGGATTTTTGTTTTGCTTTATTCTTCAGTTCTTTGTTTTATTTGAAATGATTAAGGCTCCAACAAGCCCAATTTATTACCTTGATGTTAGCAACCTATTTTGACTTGACTGATGTATTTGTAGTAACTTGTAGATGCTACAACAGCATCAGCTTGGTGTGTAAAATGAGTAACTTTTATTGTTACGAGCTACATTTTCTTGTCAAAGTCAATATTTTTAGTAGGCATGATTAGTGGAAGTGGTAGTTTCAGTTTGAGAGGTGTATATCCAGTTTTTCAACCATTAATGTTCATTGCTGGTGTTCAAGTAAAAACATCAGTGTGTAAGCTTGTCATGCAGTCATTTTAAGCAACACAAGTCCCTTTTACCAGTGAAATAGACTTTGTGGAAGTGTGAAATGCCACTTAACAAGAGGAACTTCTGCTTTTTATTTCTTTTTCCTTAAATTTCCAAATGTAGCAAATTTTCAACATAATTTAGAAATTCACAGTGAGACTTTGTGTTTCCTCTTTGCTTCTGTTAATGTTTTACTCATCAACACTCCCTGTTGTTACCTGGGATTTCTGACCTTTGAATTATTATTGTGTGTTGTTTCCGGGTTGTTTTTTTGTCAGTATAAGTGCACACACACTCATGAAGCACCATCAGTTAAACAGATTTGAGGAAAAAAGAAGCTTGAACTGAAGAACTAAGACCCTTTTCATACATTGACAGGAGAGAGCTGCAGGGATGAAGTTCATGGGAATAAATGAGTAAGTGGCGCTTATTGATTGGTTTGAATTTGTCTTCATTTATGGGACATGGTTTCTCTAGTTTGTGGAAAATGTTGACAGTGACGCCACTAGTTCTTCTGGTTATTTTAGCTGGAGAAACTGATAACCAGAGTTTTGCAGTTAGATGGAGTTTGTTTAAATCAGGAGGACGTTTGAAACAGTCGACGTCTCAAACTGAAAATATCAGCTTGGAAACTTTAGATGAGTAAAGATGGCTGTCTGTTCATGGCATTGTATGTGTGTGTGTGTGTGTGTGTGTGCTGCGTGCGTGCGTGTGAGAGCAGGAAAAGAAACTGATGAGTCTAAAAGGCTGATCAGTGAAAATGTTAAAGATTTTCTTTAAAAATTTTTAAAAAAAAGTTTTAATATTATAGTAAAAGCTTTATTGAAATTGTCAGAATCTAATATTTTTTGTAGTGAAAAGTAACTCAGTACTTTTATTGTGGTGCTGCACTGAAACTGTGTTTCCATTTTCTGCTTCTTTATACTTTTACTTCACAACTTTTCAGAGGGAAATATTTCACTGTTTTATTACATTTATTTCACAGCTACAGTTACTTTTCAGATTAAGATTTGAAATCAAAACCAAATGAGTCTGTTCTGCATGATCAGCACTTTGACTTTTGACAGTTGAAGTATATTTTACTGATTACACTTGTGGACTTTTACTCAAGCAAAATTAGAAAGCAGGATTTTTAGATTGTGTCAGATACCAGTGGATACCAGTGGATCTCAGTCTGTCTGTGTGTCAGTGAATGGAAATGCTCGTCCCTGATCTTGTGTGTGATGCTCTGCACTTCACTGCAGCTTCATGACCCCATCTAGTGGACTGACAGTGGAAGTATGAGCAGCTGATGGCAGCTTCCTCTGCCTCACACTGCTGTCTGACTGCATTCAACTGACACTGATATGAAAGAGGAAAGAAGAAGCCAATCAGTGGAGGAGCAGCTGATATTTCTACAGGACAAATGATGGAGAGGAGGATTTCAGTTGATGTGCAGATGAATATTTTGTGTTTTCTTTCCAGATGAAGGTAGAAAGTGTGTGTGAGCTGATGTGGATGTGAATTCAGCATCATGAATCAGTGTGAGGACAGAGAGGAGAGAGCTCCTCCCCTAAAAGCAGTCTGTGTGGGGACCATGAGATCCAGACCAAAGCTCAGAGGTGAGATGAGGATCTCTAACTGTCCATGACTCTTCTCCATGTTCTCAGAGCTCAGCACTCACATCACTGCACCATCATTATTCTCACTCAAAGCTCTGTGTGTGTTTGTGTTGAAGGCCAGAGCAGCAGCACACACCAGACTCTGCTGGACCTGGACCTGAACATGGACCTGAGCCCAGCTGTGTGTCCATGAAGAGAGACAGGTCAAAGGATGACCCCATTGATTTCGGAGGACAGCCCTCTGCTGCAAAACGTAAGTGAGCTGCAGCTGACTACATGTTTTCTTTTTACTATGAGAACACTGTATGAATAATAGATATGTTGTCCATGTCCCATGACCCCTGATGGTCTTAATCTGTGTGTGTCCACCAGGATCCATCAGAGACCAGAATTCCCTGTACCTGAGCCCAGCTGTGGTGTCCATGAAGAGTGACAGGTCAAAGGATGTCATCATTAATTTCAAAGGACAGCCTCCCTCTTGCTGCAAAGAAGTGGAGCTGCAGCTGAGTTTAAATGTATCAGACAGCTGTCCCAAAGTAACTGGTCTTCTATGAAAGATGAAGTGATTGTGTTTGTCTCCAGAGCCTAATGAATAACACAGTATATGAACATGATCAGGATGAAACACAGGCTTTAGTGGCAAAGTTGATGTTTCTCTTTTCAAGAAAAGCACTTCTTATGTTCTTATATGTGTCATTCAGATCAGAACTAAAACTCCCTGTAACTCAGCACCTATCCAGTTCCAGTGTTTGTGTTAGTGTCCTGTAGTAGAGGTGAGACTTGTCAAACCCAGTGTGAGTCCTTAAAACTCATCATTTAAAAGGTGGACTTGTTGTGATGACTCTAGGTCATGAGGTACAGAACTGATTGCTTGTTTCCTCTCACTGAGAATGTCACAGCACAGTAGTGTTTGCTTTAATCAGGACAGTCACCACAGAACATAAAAGCAGCTGTTGTTTGTACAAAGCATAAACACTCACAGATGCTGCAAACATAATGTGAGCTAATTCTTCATGATTCCTCCACAGAGTGGACCAGGAGAGCTCAGAGGTTCCCAGTGCCCAGTCTGCCCAGCAGCATCAAACACACCTGGACATATTTGACGGTCTGTACATGGACAACAACTACTTTGATATCTGTTGTGTTGACAATAATCTCCATGATGCACTTTTTAGAGCAGTGGATTGTCAATGTGTCTCAACATGGATCTGATGTTTGGCTCCATGGTTTTACTTTTGATTGTGTTGTCATTCATATAGTTTTCTGTTCCAGCTGCTGGAGGAGAACATTGTCACTTTTGTGAAGAAGGAGCTGAAGAAGATCCAGAAGGTTGTGAGGCCAGATTACCCACAATGCTCAGAGAGTCAGAGGAAGATGAGGAGGTGTTGGACGGTGAGGATGAAGAGCAGAGGAGGAGTAGCAGAGAGTTTTTGTGGAAGATCACAGTCAACTTCCTGAGGAGAATGAAGCAGGAGGAGCTGGCTGACTGTCTGCACAGCAGTAAGAGGATTTCTCTAAAGATTCAACATGATGGACAAATGGGACATTTACTAATGTCTCAAGACATGGAGGAAATATGTTCATGTGTGTTCTTTAGGGGATGAATATGTCATGTTTTCTTTTATGAATCAGTCATTGATGTTCTTGTTTGGTTCATTCAGGACATGTTGCTGCAGTTTGTCAACGTAAACTTAAATCTACTCTGAAGAAGAAGTTCCAGTGTGTGTTTGAGGGGATCTTAAAGCAGGAAACCCAACCCTTCTGAATCAGATCTACACAGAGCCTACATCACAGAGGGAGGGGACTGGAGAGGTCAATGATGAACATGAGGTCAGACAGATTGAAACAGCATCCAGGAAACCAGCCAGACCAGAAACAAGCATCAGAAAAGAAGACATCTTTAAAGCCTCATCTGGAAGAGATGGACCAACTCAGAACAGTGATGGCACAAAGGAGTGGCTGGCATTGGGAAAACAGTCTTAACACAGAAGGACTTCTGGACTGGGCTGGAAGAAAAGCCAACCAGGACATACACTTCACATTTCCATTCACTTGTCAGAGAGCTGAATGTTGAAAGAGAAAAAGTTCAGCTTGGTGGAACTTGTTCATCAGTTCTTTAGTGAAACTAAAGAAGCAGGACTCTCTGTGCAGGTTTGAAGAGGTCCAGGTTCTGTTCATCTTGATGGTCTGATGAGTGCTTCGACTCCTCTGACTTCCACAACACTGAGATCCTGACTGATGTTGGCAGAGTCCACCTCAGTGGACATGCTGCTGACAAACCTCATCAGGGGAAACTGCTTCCTTCTGCTCGCCTCTGGATAACCACACCCACCTGCAGCAGCACAATCAGATCCTCCTGAGTGTGCTCGACATGGTGACAGAGGGTCAGAGGTTCACTAACCCACAGAAGGAGGAGTACTTCAGGAAGAGGCGGTTCAGAGAGAGGAGCAGGGTCAGAAGGATCATCTCCCACATCAAGACTTCACGTAAGCCTTCACATCATGTGCCACATCCCGGAGCCTTCCTGCTGGATCACTGCTAAGTTCTGGAGGATGTGTTGAAACCACAGAGAGGGTGGAGGGCTGCCCAAGACCCTGACTGAGATGTACATCCACTTCCTGGTGGTTCAGTCCAAACTGAAGAACGAACGTCAAGGTATGATGGAGGAGCTGAGACAGATCCACACTGGAGTCCAGAGACCAGGAAGATGGTGGAGTCTCTGGGAAAACTGGCTTTGAGCAGCTGCAGAAAAAGGAAACCTGATCTTCTATGAGAATCAGACCTGACAGAGTGTGGCATCGGATATCAGAGCAGCCTCAGTGTACTCAGGAGTGTTCATGCCAGGCTCTTAAAGAGGAGAGAGTGCTGTACCAGGACAAGCTTGTTCTGGCTTCTGTCCATCTGAGTCTTCAGGAGTTTCTGGTTGCTCTTCATGTCCATCTGACCTTCATCAACAACTGGAGTCAATCTGCTGTCAGAAGGAACGATCAACCTCCCTGTGGTCTAAACTGTTCAGATACAAACCTGGATCCAAAGCAGCTTCTACCAGAGGGCTGTGGAATGTTAGTCATGGAGTTACACAGGGTACTGTGCTTGACCGATATTGTTCACCTTATACATGCTTCCCCTAGGCAATATTATCAGGAAGCATGGAATAAATTTCCATTGCTATGCAGATGATACCCAGCTATATTTATCTATGAAGCCAGACGAAACAGATCAGTTAACCATACTTCAGGCATGTCTTAAAGACATAAAGGCCTGGATGACCTGTAACTTTCTTCTTCTGAATTCAGACAAAACTGAGGTTATTTTGTTTGGTCCCAAACACCTCAGAAACAGTTTATCTAATCATATAGTTACTCTGGATGGCATTAATTTAGCCTCCAGTACGACTGTGAGGAACATTAGAGTTATTTTTGATTAGAATTTGTCCTTTAACTCACATATAAAACAAGTCTCTAGGACTGCCTTCTTTCACCTGTGCAATGTCAGTAAGATAAGGAACATTCTGTCTCAGAGTGATGCTGAAAACCTAGTCCATGCATTTGTTACTACACCACAGTTTCCAGTGTGGAGCTCAGCCAGCACTTTCTTTATTAGTGGTGGTGGTATAATAACACGATAGCCCCACAACAGGCGTCCAGACTGGACTGAGAGCTCATTTCTTCTCATCAGATAAAGCTTTAAGCTTGGTGTAATTTCTCCTCTCTTCCCACAAGTGACAATGTCCAAAAGCTCAGACATGACAGGGTCAGTACATGTGTGTTTCTTGACATGAGTTGAGGTTACTAGACCTGTAATCACTTCCTTGAAATAGAAGATCTCAGCTCGTGTTGGCTCAGTGTGTGTGACAGGTAATGGGAGCCTTGAGAGCCCATCAGCATTTCCATGCTGGTCTGACTTCCTGTATGTGATGTCATACTGGTGGGCAGACAGTAACAGAGCCCATCGCTGCATACAACTGGCTGGTTTCAGCTTATTGGCAAGGTTGGGCATAAACCTGGCATAGTATGTCAGCAAAAAAGGAATGATGTCAGTTGGCTCACGTTCTTTGGGGATGGAGCCTCCACAATTGCCTTCACTTTTTGTGGAGACCCGAGCTATCAATTACATGTCCCAAGTACTCGACAGATGGTTTGAAAAACTTGCACTTGTCTTTCCTGACATTCAGACCAAATTCCTCCAGCCTTTGCAGTGTTGCCTCCAGGTTTCTTAAATGAGACTGTTCTTCTGGTCTTGTGATGAGCAAGTCATCCAGGTAGCACTGGACACCTGTAAGCCCACTCAGAATTTGGTCCATTGCTCTTTGGAAAAGGCAGCCTCCAGTATCTGTATAGACCTTTGTGTGCCACTATGGTCAACAGTTCCTGTGACTCTGGATCAACATGTATCTGGAGATATGCTTGACATAAATCTGCCTTGCTAAACTTCTGTCTTGCAGCCAACCCTGAAAAGAGGTCATAAATGAGGGGTAAAGGATACTGTTCTGCAGTCAGGACAGGGTTCACTGTCACTTAAAAATCACCACAGATCCTTGGACTTCCGTCCTTTTTCATGACTGGAACAATCGGTGTAGCCCACTCACTTGTGCTCACAGATTCCAATACTCCACTCTTCACTAATCTGTCTAACTCTGCCGCTACCTTGGCTTTGATGGCATATGGAACAGGTCTAGCTTTTAGACACTTTGGTGTGCTTTCTGGTTTGATTGTCAGCTTAACTGTGATGTCCTTCATGCTTCCAAGTTCTCCATCAAAAACTTTGGAATGCTTATTTAAGATCTCATGTAGGGGGCTTGTGTCTCCATCCTTAAATAGGAACACTTCCTGCCAGTTCAATCTGAGGCTTCTCAGCCATCTGCGGCCTAGCAGAGCCGGACTGTTTCCTGGAATGATGTACAGTGGAAACGTCTTTTTCTGTTCATTGTGTTCCACAGTTACATCCACCACACCTAACAGCCTTGAGCTGTTTGTGCTTCAGCAGCCATATCTCCATTGATGTACTTATATTCACGGCCTTTCAGTGTCAGGTTAGCCTCAGTAAGTAGTCGTTTTCTTGATAGTCTCACTACATTTAGGCCACACACTAGCTCTGTCACGTAAGGTATCATTGAGTGAGAGTCCAATTCACAATGTTCAGATAACCGCTTAAAGCACACAACTACAAACTGTGCAACACATTCACCTTCTTCCTGGTTCTTCTTATGGAATCTGAACCTCTCTGCAAATATTGTAGTGGCTTAGGAGAGTACTATTTGTATCATAGAATTTGTCTCCTGGCTTGTCAGGTCTGCAGCAAACTGCGCAGTAAGTTGAACGCCTTTCCTCCCTATAACACTTAGAAAGTTGGTACTATGACATCCTCTTCAATCTTGTTAGCAAAGCACAAAATACTTAAATTCCTGTGTGTATGAACTCCATTTTTCTGTTTTCTTCAATGGTCCAATATTCGCCAACTTCTCCCCTCTCCTCCATTCCTAGCTGTCCTATCTTCCTCCTTTTCCTCCTTTCACCCAGCCCGGCCATCGGCAGGAGGGTCCCCCATCTGAGCCAGGTTCTGCTCAAAGGTTTCTTCCTGTTAAAGGAGTTTTTTCTTGCCACTGTCGCCTTAAGTGCTTGCTCTGAGGTCAGGCTCTGGGTCTCTGTAAAAGCGCTTTGAGACAATTTTGATTGTGGAAGGCGCTATATAAATAAA
>JAFBJY010000367.1:0-16897 GCA_016801885.1 Toxotes chatareus | reverse complement strand
GGAAAACTCCACAGGAAGGCTGGCCGTCTATGCCTGGAGTATGCCCACTCTGTAGGCTCATCAAAGCAGTGTGCAGTTCATCCAAAGGTAAAAAGAGTCTCTAGTTCTGGAGATTGGCCTCAGCTGCCCACCTGAGGAAGACCGCTGAAGAAAAGCCATGCACATCTGAGTCCATTTTCACTTTTATAATAAACCAGTGCAAAATTCCTCATGTCTGCAGAATCCCAAATCACAGTGCCATTGTTGGACCGCAAAGAGTGGAAGATCTTTCTCTGGCCATTTCTTTTCTCCATATTAAAAAGAACTGGGAGGGTGCATCCATCTGTGTAAACTTCAGGAAACAAGACCTGACCAGAGCTCCCTGTCCCGCGACACCTAGCAGGTTAGTCAGAGCTGACTTTAAAAAACTCCTCTGCCTCCAGTAGAGGCTACTAAATTTTATAAATCTACCAGCTGAGTTTCCAGGTCTTTCATTCATCTGGTTAGGCCCTTAGTGACATTGCAAGTCAACTGCTGGCATTTGCCTACATCCCACTACTGCTGAATACTGACAAAGTCAGTAACATTTTTTTAAAAGCAGACCAAAAACACCCAGAGCTGCTCTAAAATCCTTACTATCTGCTGTGGAGCAGTGCAGTATTGAAGTGCCAGCATTTGTGATAAAAACAGAACATAAAACAAGGCAGTGATCAGAGAAACCCACTGGACTAATGCAACAGCCTATGGCCAGAGACAGAAGATTATCTTTAGAGTGACACCATGTGTACTGTCTGAGGTGTTTGTGGAAAACCTCCACACATCTATTAAATCATGAGCTTGTATCAGCTGCCTGAGCCTCTGTGAGGGAACTGGATGAGGCTCCAGAGTGATTCCTGTCTAACTGTGGCTCTTCTGTACAGTTACAATCTCCTCCCAGGAACAGATACTCATCACTACTGCACTTCCTGATGGTGTCACACAGTTCGTTAAGCACTAACAGTCTGTCCACCCCATGGGTTGGTGCATAGATATTAACAAAACTAAAGTCACCTTTTCATACTGAGCTGTGATTTTCATTAAACAGCCTTTGATGATTTCCTCAGCTACACAGGAGGAAGGACTGAAACTTCTGGAGAAGACAATCCCCACCCCCGCTACAAGCTGGACTTATGGCTCAAATACACCTGTCCTGTACATTCCCGCCTCCAGTCAACTTCATTCTCAGGTTACTGTGGGTTTCCTGGATCATCAGAACATCAACTTTCTTTAGCTCCATCAGCTTAAAAAAGAGCAGCTCTTTTAAGTCTATCTCTTGCCCCATGAAGTTTAAGAGTGCCCACTGTGAAGTCACATGGAGAGTGCAGAGCTAAAAGAAACTAAACAGAGAAGAAGAAAACAGAGACAGGAACAGAGTGTGTTTAGATGCCAGCAGTGGTTACTTGAGTCTTGGCTTTCAGTATCAGTTTTTTTTTTCCTGTCAGTATCTCTTCACCTAAATGTCCAGATTTTTTTGTCAAGGGCTTCGCTGACTCAGTAAAAAGTTTCAGATCTGGGAAATGATCTTCCACCTTCACACACCTGCCGCCTTTATTTCCTGCAGGAATTTTCTGATGTCAGCAGGAGGATACAGACTCTCATGATCCTCCTGTGTCGGTGTGACAGTGCCATTCCACTCCATAGAACATTTTACAGTTTTACTTTTTTAAAAATTTTGCACTATTTTCATTTTTTCAAATGCTTCAAGATAACTCAGCTCTTCCCACAAAATTGGTTTCACTTCTTATTAAACCAATGTTTAGAAAATCAACACAATATTGACACCAGCAGCCCTTTGATAAACAGCTATTATGTTCAGTTGAGCCTCCATATTCAATCTATTCTACACCAGAAAGATAATACTTCTTCATCAATCTTCAATAAAAACACAGTGGAGCTGAAATATGAATTTGATCTTTTGTCCCAGCAACATAGGTGCAAAGTAGATGTCATTCATTTATCATTCTGTTCTCAGGTGTATAACCACAGATGGTTATTATACAAACAACAATCAGCTGGCTTTCTCTTCAGAGACCACTGTACAAAAAGGTCATCTCTTTTGAGTACTGTTCCTTTAAGACTGTTTGTTAATTATCACACTGCCCTTGAATGCACCGCAGACGCGTCGATAGATCCGGAGTCGCATGTGTAACGCGGGGTCGTCACTAGGCCACAGCGTCTGCTGCCTGCAGTGTGGATAAGACGACACTGACACAGAGGACAGCGTTGCTGTGGAGAGAGGAGGACTCTCCATGGCGGAAAGGAGACTGAAAGAGACTATAAAAAGGGACAGCAAGTAAAACAAAAATAAATAAAAGGAAAAAACTGTACAAAAAGTGAACTGATTAAATGTAAAATAAGCTGAAAGAATCACAAGGAGAAGAAGAATTTTTGAAATTAGAAGAAAGTAATAAATAGTGCTTGAAACTGACTAAACTAGTCGGAAATATTGGACCATTTGAAGAAAACAGAAAAATGGAGTTCATACACAGAGATTTGCGTATTTTGTGCTTGCTAACAAGATTGAAGAGGATGTCATAGTACCAACTTTTCTAAGTGTTATAGGAGGAAAGACGTTCAACTTACTGCGCAGTTTGCTGCAGCCTGACAAGCCAGGAGACAAGTCCTATGATGAAATAGTACTCTCCTAAGCCACTGATAATTGCAGAGAGGTTCAGATTCCATAAGAGGAACCAGGAAGAAGGTGAATGTGTTGCACAGTTTGTAGTTGTGCTTAAACGGTTATCTGAACATTGTGAATTCGGACTCTCACTCAATGATACCTTACGTGACAGGCTAGTGTGTGGCCTGCGTAGTGAGGCTATCAAGAAACGACTACTTACTGAGGCTAACCTGACACTGGAAAAGGCCGTAGATATAAGTACATCAATGGAGATATGGCTGCACGAGAAGCACAACAGCTAAGTGCATCAACCCAAGTGCATAAATTTCCCTGTCCCTTGAGCCTAAGAGCAAGGCAGCATCTACCAAACCACGTTACCATTGTAGGAAAACAGGACACCAGGTATCAGAGTGCTGGTGTAAGGACTTAGACTGCAGAAACTGTGGTAAGAAAGGCCACATTGAGCGCGCCTGTAAAAATAAAAAGGCTCAGACACACAAGCTGCACATTGAGACAAAGAAAAGTGGTTTCTTCAGAAACAAAAAGAAACGTGAACAAGATGGAGCATGAACAGAGTGACTGTGAATCTGATGATGATGAAGATACAATTCATGTTTTATCTGTTACTGACAGTGATGATGAATACTGGGTCACACTTCTGTTAGAGAGCCAAGCTTTTCGGATGCAAGTGGACACAGATACACATGTATCCATGATATCATACAAGGAAAAGCTACAGAACCTCACTCTTTGAAAGACAAAGTTGAAGTTACTTCTAGGCTTTGATTAAAGTTAAGCCTTTTTTGTTGTGTTCCTGTTGTAGCTCTAACCCTCTGTCTCTTTTCAGATTTACTTCCTGCCCTCCTGTGTTTCCCATCTGTTTGATTACCTGGCTCCACCCTAATGTGTCGCACCTGTTTCCCATTGTCTCTCCACCCCCCTCATGTATTTAAGTTGTGTCTTCCCTTTGTTCTCTGCCAGTTCATCTTTGTCCTTTGAGTCAAGCGTTCCAGCAGTTTTTCCTAGTGTGTTTTTCTTGTGATTTTTGACCTAGCTTTCCCCCCCTGTGTTTTCTCGAGTTTGCCTGAAATTAAACCTGCCTTTTCTTACCTGAGTCTGTGTTGAGTTGTGCATTTGAATCCCTGGTTCGAGCCCGGCCATCCCGGTGTTAGGTGTGGTGGATGTAACTGTGGAACACAATGAACAAAAAAAGACGCTTCCACTGTACATCATTCCAGGAAACAGGTCGCAGATGGCTGAGAAGGCTAAGATTGAACTGGCAGGACGTGTTCCTATTTAAGGATGGAGACACAAGCCCCCTACATGAGATCTTAAAGAAGCATTCCAAAGTTTTTGATGGAGAACTTGGAAGCATGAAGGACATCACAGTTAAGCTGACAATCAAACCAGGAAGCACACCGAAGTGTCTAAAAGCTAGACCTGTTCCATATGCCATCAAAGCAAGGTAGAGGCAGAGTTAGACAGATTAGTGAAGATTGGAGTATTGGAATCTGTGAGCACAAGTGAGTGGGCTACACCGATTGTTCCAGTCATGAAAAAGGACGCAAGTCCAAGGATCTGTGGTGATTTTAAAGTGACAGTGAACCCTGTCCTGACTGTGAAGCTTTGTCTATTGTGTTTGGAGTGAAGAAATTCCACCAGTATCTCTATGGCGGGAAATTCATGCTGTTGACTGACCATCGACCTCTCACCTCCATCTTTGGTCCTCATGCTGGCATTCCGTCACTTGCAGCCAGTCATGTATGCAGCGATGGGCTCTGTTACTGTCTGCTCACCAGTATGACATCAAGTACAGGAAGTCGGGACCAGTATGGAAATGCTGATGGGCTCTTAAGGCTCCCGTTACCTGTCACACACACTAAGCCAACACTTAGCTGAGACCTTCTACTTCAAAGAAGTGATTACTGCCCCAGTGACCTCAACTCATGTCAAGAAACACACACTGTACTGGGACCCAAGTCATGTCTGAGGTTTTGGACATTGTCACTTGTGGGAGGAGAGGAGAAATGACGCAAGCTTAAAGCCTTACCTGATGAGAAGAAATGAGCTCTCAGTCCAGTCTGGATGCCTGTTGTGGGGTTATGGTGTCATTATACCACCACCACTAAGAGAGAAAAGTGCTGGCTGAACTCCACACTGGACACTGTGGCGCTATGCAAGCATGAAAGAAATTGCCACGTGCATAGTAGCTACTTTTGGGTGGCCAGGTCTGGATACAGCTATAAAGAAAAAGCAAAGTCATGTTCTGCTTGCCAGAAACTGCTAAGAAATCTCCCACAGCTAGCTCCCTTACATCCATGGGACTGGCTGAAGAACCATGGCAAAGAGTCCATGTAGATTTTGTTGGACCACTAGAGAACCACATGTTCTTAGTTGTAGTCGACGCCCATAGCAAATGGCCTGAGGTTGCCATCTGCAGAAGAGCACTTCTCAGAGAAAACCATTGAAGAGTTAAGGTCCATCTTTAGCCGTTTTGGTCTGCCACAACAGCTTGTCAGTGATAATGGCCCACAGCTAGTGTCTGAAGAGTTTGAGACATTTATGGAGGAGAATGGTATTCAGCATCAAGTCTGCACCGTATCATCCAGCCACCAATGGGCTTGCTGAAAGATTTGTACAGACCATGAAGCAAGCTCTCACATATTCTCAAAGCGCCTCAGTCCCTTAACAGGCGCCTCAGTTCATTCCTTTTTGTCATGCTGAAACACAGCTCATATGCTACAACCAAGGTGTCTCCCTGCTTCTCGCTATGTTCAAAAGACAGCTTCGCACTTGACTTGATCTCCTGAGACCTCAGGAAACAAAAGAGATTGTGCACCTTCAACAGAGAGCTCAAGTAGTAGAGACGAGTGAAAGCAAAGTGTCGAACTTCACAGCTGGAGACAGTGTTCTTGTCCGGAACTACACCAAGGGGGTTGAAGTGGGTGCCTCATACAGTGATTGCAAAGACAGGGCCTGTATGTCATACAGTGAAACCAGTGATCATCTCATCTGGAAGACACGTTGATCAACTGCTCCACACCTCTGGTGCCCGTGATGACACCCTCAAGCCAACCCCTTGCTCCAGAGCTGCAGAGATACCAGGGAAGAACATCTGTCATCTGAAACCACTCCAGGAGCAACCTTCAGGGATGAACACTGTTTCAGGTACACCAGACCCGCTCAGGTGCCTAAGCACTTGACAACTGCCCATGTCTCCCTAGACCAGGACTCATACAGTCCTCACCAAGAGACAGTGGGACTGAGCTTACCTGCAGGTCGTTCACACCTAAAAGAGACAGGCGACTCCTGATAGACTGTCATTCTAGAGACTAACCTACTTGACAATGGGGCAGAATAATCCCCTAGGGTTTCATAGTCTGGAATTGAGGATGCGTCACCCTCTTCCCTAGTTCAGAGCCAAATGTTCTATTTTTTCTTTGTTGAAGCAGAGACTTTAAAGAGAAGTGATGGTGTGCGTTGAAATGTGTTACCTTTACTAAGTGAACATCAGAAGTAAAGGGAAGGGATATGTTGTGTATTGACACCCTAAGTTTATCTCTCTTTTAAGATACGGTCACACCCCCTCTTTTGTGTTGTGCTGACATCATGAAGTGGCGTGATCCTGAGTTAAAGGGAGTAAGTGACCCGTTACTGACTACTTTTCCTGGTCACCAAATCTTCCTTTATTATTAGTTATAATACCGTGAGAGTATAGTGAGTATACAACAGTGCGTCTAAAAGCAGTGAGTTTTGTTGTTATGCCACATGTGTACCCCCTTGTTAATACTTATATACATTCATAAGTCAAGTAATGACATGCCAGTCGTTCTTGGTCAGTGGCATTCGTGATGTTATAAGGAATTAGCCACTAATTAGCTGCAGGTAGTTAGCTGCCAATGAGAAGTTTATGCTAGTTCACTGCGTGTAGCTAAGCAGTTGTTTGCATTGCATTTTACTCTCTTGGTTTGATCCGTTGATTGATCACTGTGATTTAAGTTATAAGTAATATTGAGCTGTATTTCAGTTACTCTGATTAGATACACATATTTGGCTCAGTATATATTTTGTGTGAATTTATACTTCATTTCTAATTGTATTGTGTTACTTTTATTACAGAAACCACACTCATGTGAATGTAATCACTCATGAAAGTTATATAAAGGTTCAAACTTTATTCCTCATTCTCCACCTACCTGCTCATGCGTCTGACCAACACACTGAAGTGTTTGCTGCCACCTAAGATCCACATCCAATACAGTCTATACAACAATCACCATTGGTTTTTCTTTGTTCAGACTCTGTAATAACACTTCTAATTGTTTCAGCTGCAGTTAGTCAGACCTGCTTTCACAATTGTTTCTTATTTCAGGCTGAGAGAGAACTAAGAATCTTGTAAAAGCTGCAGGCACAAGAAGTGAATAATACAAACCTCAGTGATCCTCTCTGAGGGAGCTACTGCTTTGTTTTCCTCCACACACCCTCCACAGTGTATTCCTCTCAAATCATAGCTGTGAGAACTGTGTGTGTGTGTGTGTGTGTGTGTGTGTGAAGAATGTGGATTAGCATAGCGATGATATGGAAATAATACTATGTAGACCTAATCCTGCAGGGACCCAGAAAACTCCTCTAGCTTTTACACAGACATGGAAAGTTACCAACCACATCAAGAATAATAACACTGTTAATCCGGTGGACATTGTACTGTTCATGAAAAGAACCCAATGACTGTAGGTCAACTATGAGACTGAATGAGGCAGATCACTTGATAAGTGGACATGAAGCAACTCATGGATGCACAAAGCAACTTTCCATTTTCATTCTTTCACTCACTTTTCCTTTAATACTTTTTATTGATTGATAAATGAGGTGGATATGATGACAGACTTAAATTGTCTGAGGCTGGAGATAATGTTTGTCTTCACAACACTGTAGACTTATTTAAATAGAAATGATTTGTGGCTGAGACAGAATGAAATGTCCTGTAACACTTTTTAAACATACATCAGAGAAGAGGAAGGAAGGTTTGTGCTTTTACCTTCAGGCAGACAAAAAGTTTAGGGTCGACTCTTTTCTCTCTTTCAGTTTTTTCTCTGTGTATTTCTCTCTCTCTTTCACTATGCATGCTCATTGATTGTCTCTACATTTCTCCTTTAAATGTGGAGTAAATGAAATGAATTAGGACAGATCCTGTTGCTGGTCACAGACCAACCAACACCTGTAGATGGATGAAACCATTTCCCTGCAGCAGATCAGCAATTTCTCTTGAAACAGGCAGAAAAAATGAGGAAAGACAGAAAACAGCATTTCCTTTCTCTTTCTGTGAGACTTGAAGTACCAGGTGATCATTTAATTTTCAGCTAAATACAAACTGCAAACATTTACCAGGAAGGGAGCAACTTTGAGGAGGAACTCAAGGAAAATCAAGAAAGAGAAAAGAAACATTCCTACAGAAAACAGCAGAACTGATAATGTCTGATAATCCATCAGTCTGTAATGATGAAATGTGTCCTCACAAAAGATGAAAGTACATGAAGGATGTACAGTATTTCAGAAATCATGGATCTCCAAGATTTGAGAACCTCTGTTACACTCTTACTCCTAACAATCACCATCAAAGCCATAAAGACAAGATGTCCCAAAAGGTAAAAAGTGAAGTATGAAAAACAAAACCTGAGCAGCTCATTAGTTACACTTCCTTTTACAGTTTCAAAGGTTATGTATGCTAACTTAAACTCACTGTGCTGCTCAAAGGCTACTGACAATTACCAGCAACTATTAAGGTGGAATATTTTCTTGCATGTTACTCAAAGCATGAGTTGACATTGTGAACCAATCAATATACCTTAAATGTCGATAGGACAAATATGATCATTGGATTTATTGGCTCTCTCACAAGACTTTAGTAATGATTGTATAATAAATATACAGTAATGAACATAATGTATGTAACTTTCAACTGGATCATGCAAACTGCAGACGTTGTGTGTTTTCACTTGGGAAACACCTTTGGTAAACAGGTAAACCTGACTGATGATGTGTCCTTTCCCAAGCTCCACAGCTCCACTGAATCATCTGCAGATGAACTCTGTTTGATTGCACAAGTACAAAAGCAGGATGATGGATGATTTCTTCATTTATCTTCTTTCAGTTACCTTGTAAATGTGGAGATACTGAAGCCTCCATAATGTTTCATGCCTGAACAGAGTATATTTTCTTTTTTATTTCCCCTCCTGGGTTGACTTTCATGAAGCCTCTCAGCTGTTCAGCTCATGTTGTGACAGTTGGATTTCTGGTACTGTGATCCAGAGATCCAAGATGGCGCCACATATATGGCGACAACGGTGTGGTTAGTGCAGTGTGTTTGTTTATCGTGTGTTTGAAAGTGGAAAAGGACATTGCGGCATTTAACTACTACACATCTGGGCACGCGATGCCATTTTTTCAAACCGAAGTTGCAACACGCTTCAAAGCGCACTTTGTGGTTAAGGAGGCACGAGGAGATGCAGCCCCACTGCTAGCTGTCCCCCGTGTAAACCCAGGAAGCGGGGAGAAGAGGTGGTGTATTGGCGAGGCAAAGGTGGTGCTGCTATCGCACACCACTGCCTAGCATCACGACTTGCTAACGTCCGCTCCTTACAAACAAAAATAGACAAGCTAGCCATCTTATTGAACACAGGGAGAGACTACGCTGACTGCTCTTTTTTATCCTTCACCGAGACCTGGCTGACGCCAAGATAAACAACACAGCGATACAACAACAAGGCTTTGCATCATTTTAATCGCTGAGATTTTGAAGAAACAAAGGCGGTGGCGTATGCTTCTTCATAAACCAGAAATGGTGGTATTTATTCTATTCTGTTCACTATTCTACAGCATCTAGATGGTCCTGGTAACTGCGTCAGAGTTTTACTTGTTGACTATAGCTCTGCCTTTAATACAATTTCACCAACCAAACTGCATAACAAGTTTTTGGACATGGGGGTTGAACAGTCAATGTGTAAGTGGTTACTGGACATTCACCTTCTTAAGAGCGCTGTCTCATGTATCTTGTCTGCTGATGTCAAAGCAGATGAGGACTGCATCAGTGTCAATGTAGGACAGAGGACACACATTGTCATAGTTCCTTAAATTAAAGAAACATCTGCAGGTCAGCTGATTTACTTTCTAGAAACATTGTTCCTCAGTGTAATGGAGGCGTCATTCAGAGAAGTGACTGCAGTTGATTGTGAGAGGATTTTCCTCATTCATTAGTACTTCAGCAGACTCAAACATTACTGTGATGTATGTGACAACATGGTAAAAATCAGTCAGGCATAACTGAACTGGATGTTGTGTCACACTCAACCTCCAATCCTGTGTCTATTACTGTTAGGGTTAGTTAAGTTGTCTAGGTCTGGACCCAAAAGCAGACAAAGAGAGATTTAGCGGCAAAAAAAAGAACAGTTTATTCTGACAGTTCAAACTAAATCAAACAAAAAGAAGGGGAAGGCTGAGGACAGGAGGGATTCCGGGATGAAGCGGAAGTGGAGACGGATGAAGCGGAGAGGTGGTGACGCTGGATGGGGAAACTGGAGGAGTCTGCAGGAGAGGAAAGCATGGTGGTTAGAAGGAATCAGGAATAATGATCCACTAGCGAAACAAGTTAAGGAAATTTGAAAACTAATAACTAGGAGCACAGAGTACTAGTCACCACGTGAGATGACGGAACGATCTGGCGAGGGTTGACAGACAAGTTTAGCCTCTTATACGCTTGCTGGGAAGGTAGATTGCCAGCCAGACTGCACACAGGTGAACGGAATCACCTTGATGAGGATGAGGATGGAGGAGGAGCCGTCCTGAATCCACACACACACACACACAGGAAGACAGCAAGCAAACCCCAGAGGCAGCAGAGCTGCCTCATGACAATTACAGTGGAGCTGGATTAACAAAGTCATTAGGATTCATCCTGCTGGGAAGGAAAATGTCTTCCCCAAATTCTGTGACAATACATTGAATAGATGTGAAGATATTTGACACAAGTGCTGCTGATGGTTGAAGGCTGGAGATGAAATTTATTTTGTTGATGCTGGAGAGTCAGTCTGAATTCAAACCTTCTGACACAACAGATCAGACTACAGACAGATCACTACAGGAAGCTGTACAGAACAAAACCAAACCACCTGGGAAACTTCAGTATGAGTATTTAGTAAAAGGATAGGCCTGTTGTGGGCGACAGGGACCACGAGTGGGATGTAATGCAACAGTCTAATAATAATATACCTCAGCCACCTGGAGGGGGGGGGGTACCTGCAGCCTCACCACCTCTACTTTTGGCCTCTGGTCAGGCTGAGGAGCAGCTGTGTCTGGCGTGCATCAACAAACAGTGAAAACCTTCCACAGTGCTCCTGAAGGTTTTTCACATTCTGCAGTGAAAACACAGACTGTTAATGGATCTCATTTTCCCCACTGATCTCTTTACATTATTCATCCAATTCACCTAAACACAAGCTTCTTTCTTTGTTTCTTCTCAGACCTTTCAGATAAACTGTGGCAGCATTTTAATTTGAACTGAATCAGCTCAGTTGTCCCAAGATTCAGAGAAAGACAAAACACTGATGTTCACAATGATGCTTTTTATGTGAAAGGACAAGATCATGATTAGAATCTTCTTAGACTTAGACTTAGACTTTATTGTCATTCAGGTATACAGTGTATACAGAACGAAATTTCGTTGCATTTTACTCGCAGCAGTATAAAAAATAAATAATAAATAAAGGATATAGCATGTAGATAGTGAAATGAGGAAAATAGGCAATAGGAATGAATAAATAAGGACTATAAACAGTAAAAAAAAACAGTGCAAAGTGCAATACGGTGATTGAAAGAGACAGTAATGCAGTCTATGGATTTAAGGATTTAAGAGTTTAAAAGTCTGATGGCGAGGGGGAAGAAGCTGTTCCTGAACCTAGTGGTTCTGCACCGGATGCTGCAGAATCTTCTTCCGGAGGGCAGAAGTGAAAAAAGTCTATGGTGAGGGTGTGAGGCGTCCTTGATGATGTTGCTGGCCCGGGACACACAGCGCTGAGAGGCAATGTCCTGCACAGAAGGAAGAGTTTAACAAATAAACTGCTTTAATACATGAATCTGAAAAGGTGTGTGTGGAGTGAAAGAGACAGACATGTACAGACTGAACTATCTGTTCAACAGTGAGAGAGTTTCTCTAACAGGAGGAGACTCTCTCTGCTACACTCTGCACAGAGACACTGAGGAACCAGACCACAACAACCTGAACCCAGGATACAGAGGTTCAATGAATGTGGTGTTGAAGGTGTAGAGGTGGATCAGTGAGTCAGAGGGAGACTCTGTAGAAGGACAAAGAGCCAGCAGGACAGTCCACATACACTGCTACTTTGTCAGAGACAGAGGAAGATGATGAAGAGGAGGAGGAGGAGACAGGTGTCACTCTGTTATTGTGCCAAACAGTGTAACCACCATCAGAGCAGAACAGACTCCAGGACTGATCGTTCTCTCCAAACACACAGTTTTCTCTCTTTCCTTTCCTCTGATTCCTCTGTAACTCACTGATATATAAACCTTTCCTCTCCAGTCGAAGCCTCCAGTAACAACATCGACCAGTCAGACCATTACTACACAGCAGCTGAGGACAGTGGTCAAATCTGTCTGGATGATCAGGATATGACTGATCCTCCTCCACATGTGTCATCTTCCTGTTGTTGTCAGACATTTTGATCTTGCTGTTTACTGTGTTTGTGTTGATGGTGAGTTCACAGAAATCTGATGGAGAGAAGAAGACACAACACAGCTGCAGTTATTGATCTATCACCTGATCATTGATTGACACTTTGAAGATGGTTGAATGTGAGCTGCTTTGTTTTCAGGAATCAAATGAAAATCACACTTACACTTCCTCAGACCTGGGCTCAACCATCGGACTCCACCAGGTTCCACCCTGAAAGGAGGAGGGGGGTCAGACCAGCACATTCTCTTTCAGCATGCAAACATGGACATTACATGGCTCTCATACACAGATGGTTTGATGATTCTGTTCATTCAGCAAAGAGACAAAGGACCTGGAGTCCTTATCTTGGAATTATATGGAGCAGGGAGGTGACATGGAGGAAAGATTTCATCATTTGTCTTCTCCATTTGATATCACTCTTGGTGTCAGACACAACAAAAGATCTCAGAGTGACAAGATCAGGATCTCAGAGAGGTTCAGCTGATTATTGATCATGGATATTTTAGAAGACAGAGACATGATCAGAGACCAGATTTCATTTCCTCCTTGGTCTGAGACACTGGCAGATGAATGTCTCTGAGCAGTGTAGATGGTCTTATTATTGTTGGGATGTTATTATTAGTGTGTCAGCACTGAACAGGTATCTAAAGTCTTTTGGGCTTGTTGGCCAAAGCACTTAGCAGTGCTCAAAGTGGCTCTGTTTGGTTCAAGAGCAGTTCAACCAGCTGCAGCTCAAATGTTTCCACACTGGCTTGTGCTGATGCAGCATGAAATCCAGTCTGAGAAAGTCCTGCTCCAGTTCACAGAAAGCAGCTGACCACACCTGATTTAATAATTGTCACCTATTTTCTCTTAAATATGTTACAGTGAGTCATGATGAGATAGTGAAGTCAGAATTAGAAAACCTCTCTTTGTATTTCAATTCAAAACACTTCTGTAGAGATCTGTCATCCAGCTGTGACACACCAAATGCTCTCTCCAGCTCTTCCTCCTCTATCACACACTGCTCAGGTGCCGGCTGCAGCAGGCCCCTCCATACTCTGAGGGTGTCCCATCTCAGTGTGGATCCTCCAGTCCAGCAGACAGCAGCTTCACTCCTGAGTCTCCTGGATGATTGTAGCTCAGGTCCAGCTCTCTCAGATGGGAGGGGTTGGGAGCTCAGAGAGCTGAGGCCAGAAGCTTCACAGCCTTCCTCTGTGATCAGACATCCTGACAGCCTGCAGACACACACAACATCACACAGGAACCCTCTGTCCAACACCTGCTGGTCTGTATTTGTTTTTTAGTTCATATTTTGTTTTGGTTCTGGTCCCATTTTGGTGGAATTCAATGTATTTAAAGCAGAATTCCTTAAAGATAATGTGGATTAAAAAAAATCAAATAAATGAAACAAAAACAGAGAAATGATGAATAATTGTCTGAGTCTAGAAAGTTCTGCTGAACTTAGTACCATTTACTGTGACCAATCTTACACAACTTGGCTGTTTTGTCCATTGATATAAATCAGATATGAACAAATCATCAGCTAAACAGGTTGGATGGATCCTGACCCGAGAGTCTCCAGGGTACAGTGTGGACTCTTCAGTCCGGCAGACAGAAGCTTCAGCCCTGAATCCTGCAGGTCATTGTTACTCAGGTCCAGGTGTCTCCAGACTAGAGGACTGGGAGCTGAGAACTGAGGACTGAGCTTCACAGCTTCTCTCTGAGAGGTTATAGCTGCTCAGTCTGAAGAGGAAACAATGAAGAAAAGTCAAATAACATTTTGTGTTGAAAGGACAATCAAAGAAGAACAAAACTCTCAGTTTGCTCTGCAGCTCATAGCAAACTAATGAGACCTGCATTTGAAAAACTGGGGCCAAACATCAAAAGGTGTCAGGACTGAACATGGACTGAACCCAAATGCACAACTCCAAAGCGAATATTCAGAAAAGCAAAGTCTTTATTAAACAAAGTGACAAAATAATAATCACCCGAAAGGGGAAAAAGGCTCAGAAAACTAAAGTCAAAACGAACAGAAAATCACTCAATTGAGGAAACCAAAAATCACTCTTACGAGGAACAAACAGTGAAACAAAGGCAAGGCCACAAGTCTAAACAAGGAAGATCAAAATGCAAAGAACAACAAAACCTGACAAGAGATACGAAGACAAGATATGGACGCTGGTTCTCTTGACGGAGGACAAGATGAACTGGCACTGAACAAGGGGAGACGCAGACTATATATACACAACAGGTGGAAACAATTAGGGCGAGGAAGACAATCACAAAGGCGGGAAACCAGACAAAGGCAGTAAAATGAGACAAGAAACACAAGGGCAATAATTTCAAAATAAAACAGGAAACCACAAGACAACATAGACACGAGACAAAACATAACAAGGCATTATTTACGGACCATGACATCTCTTCATTAATAGAAGAAAAATAAAACAACCCCAGGTTTCTTTTCAGCTCTGTAGACAGGCTAACAGAGTCACAGCTCTATTGATCCATGTGTTCAGGAGACGTGCCTCTGGCTGTGGTGTGTCTGAGCAAATCACCGATCCACCCCAGCTCCCGAGGCGGCTCACTGGGCAGCCCCCCTGCCTCAGCGTCTCCTAGTGCATGTGCATGCTTGTGTGTTTCGTTCACTTTGTGTGGTTAAAATGCAGAGAGTAATTTTCCCAGGAGGATCAATGAAGTGATTAAAATTAAATAACAGGTTATGCACCACAGTCTTGTAAAGTAGCTGTAATTAAATCACTTCTTAAAAAGCTCACTCTTGATGCAGATCTTTTAGCCAGCTACAGACCTATATCTAACCTTCCCTTTCTCTCTAAGATCCTTGAGAAAGTAGTTGCCAATCAGTTGTGTGACTTTCTACAGAACAATCATGAGGATTTTCAGTCAGGATTCAGAGTGAATCATGATCTACTAAGTGCACTCAGACAAAGGATTCGTCTCTGTACTTGTCTTGTCAGATCTTAATGCTGCATTTTGATACCATTGACCATCACATCCTACTACAGAGACTGGAACATTTAATTGGCATCAAAGGAGCAGCACTAAGCTGGTTTAGGTCTTACCTATCAGATCGATTTGGAATAACTTCCTTATATTTGGTAATAGCATTATCAGACAAATATCTACAGTAGTTCATTTTTTCCCAGATGCTGTGCAGTTCATTATTTTAAATTCAAATGTTACTAAAGAATGATGGGATAAAAACAGGGTTCTGAGGGAATACTGTCAAATATTCAGCTTCTATGCCATAGGTCAGTACAAGATCAAGGTGTGATTAAAACAGTGAGTTGGTTTGTTAACATTTTGCAAGAAGCCACTTGAGTCTAATACTGAATAGAATGCAGTCTTAAGGCTGTCATTGTGGGTATCTACATGAATAATAAAGTTGCCCACTATAATTGCTTTTGTCCGTTACTAAGCACTAAATCAGATAAAAATTCAGTGAATTCAGACAAAAACTCTGAGTAAGCGCAGGTGGATTTGATACACCACAGCAAATAAATGCTGGTTTTTCTATTCCCAATTTGGATGTGAAGGCTGAGATAAGGCTTTCAATGTACTATATTTAGGCTTAGGTCTTTGGATTAATTAATAAACTTGAGTGGTAGATTGTTGCCACCACTCCTCCTCAGCCTGTAGCCTCGAGGAATGTGATAATTAATATGACTAGCAGGGGTTGACTCAATGAGACTGACATATTCTTCCTCCTGCAGCCAGGTCTCATGAACAATAAATCAATCTGCTGATCCATTATCAAATCATTCACTAACAGAGATTTAGACAAGAGAGATCTAATGTTTAATAGCCCAGATCTAATTCTGGTGCTTTTAGGTTCAGACAACTTGGTAGTTTTCATTTTTTGAGGTTTTTACGAGTAACACCTCTTGCCTTTTTAAGCTTATACACTTTTTGTTGACAGGGAGCAGACAGCCAGTCTTATAAGATAAAGGACATTGTTGGAATGGTAGGAATCATGAGGAAGGGTGGTTAGCCTAGAGAAAGTAGCAGAGTAGCTGCGCGTGTGCCTGCCTCCTGGTCTCAACTCTGGGTTGTCACAAGACTTTGGCTGTTCCAATAAAATTCTGCCATATTTCTGTCATGAGAGCCACCGCCTCAAAAGGGATGGATGCCGCCTCCTAATCAGACCAGGTTTTCCCAAAAGCTTCTTTCCAGTTGTTCATATGAAGGCTGATTGCTTTGCTGGACACCACCTAGACAGCCAGCGATTTGAATGATGACATGTGGCTAAACATGTCATCACTGGTCAATAACGGCAGGGGTCCAGAGAAACCTACGTGAGTCCGCATTGTTTTGGTATAGCTACACACTGATTCCACATTAATCTTATTCATCTCTTTATTGCCGCGAATTGGGTGTCATTACTCATGATGTGAATAATAATAGTCATACCAAAGCTAGGTTTATCCTTAGCCAGCAGTTTTAAATATGATTCAAACGTGCACCAGCTTCTGGCCCCAGGAATGCATTTAACTATGGTCGCTGGAGTCTCT